>MU868884.1:36229-48739 GCA_036418205.1 Ostertagia ostertagi | reverse complement strand
GTCGCTTTGAAGAACAAATCCTCCCTCCTAACTCAACACGCTTGTGGGAACATTCGTGTTGCGAATGACAGTTAGGAGCAGAAAGGGAAAGGCCTAAGCATTAAGCTTTTCAGATTAAGTCACCACATTTTCCTTCCCAAATGCTGACCCCACACACCCGCCGAGTTCATAACTACCAAGAGTTATCATCCTCGCCCTTTCAGAGAATCCTCTTCAGCATTTCACAGCGCTGAAATTCCTCTACAAGACCTGCCCTTTTTCTCTCCCTGATACTACCGAGCTGCCTTAGAAACCTTAGTAGCCTAGAGGAGCCGAAAATTGTTCGGGTATGAGAGGACTGAAGACGTTTGATGAGCCTTTTCCCTAGCCAAACCAGTGGATGAGCTTACAGCATAGAGGAGTCCAATCGAATCAGTTATGAATGAATTGAACTAAGCGCTGATAGAAGCTCCCTGGCAGTACCTCTCCCAAACGTGTCACGTCCCTTATTGAAAACTGCGTTACGTTCCCTATTGGGAACTGAAAATTGCTGTGAGCACTATTTTTAGAAAGCTCTGCGCTCTAGGAGAATTTTGGGACAAAACTGAAAGCTCTAGAAATGGCAGCTGTCCCTGACGTTTGAACTCTGGAATGCTCATGCGGTGTTACAGCATATGCCCTTCGAACTGGTCTACAGTACGCTTGATAGATGAAGTGTAGGACGAAGTGACGCGTTGATGCTAGAACTAGGAAGCGAGGAGGATGCACTTTAGGTCTCTTGGCTTCAATACCATAAAATAGTGACGGTAGGCGCCCATCGATTGTCCGCCTGATCATAAACATCAAGTGCTGTTCAATGCTTCTGTACTGCGGTGTCAGTCTCATTCAAATCAGGTTCTACTTGATGCTTCTGTACTGTAGTCAATGACTAGTGGAGTATTTTATGTCCCCCGGGGATTGAAATAGTCCATTTGTCAGATGTTGGATTACGGTAAAAGTCGAAGGTCAGTAAACATTTCCCCCAACCGTTCTCGCAGTATGAATGTGCGCTATCAGAATTCCTGCCGTGGGTAGCAGCAAACTTGTCCCAGCGCTTTCCGTAAATTTATAGAACCAGTTCGGCCACCTGTCGTCGATTTCAGAACATGCTGGCAGGTATGGGGGAGAAAATGGTTCCGTCAATACGCCCCAATGCGCTTTGGCACAGGCTTTTTCCGCATAAAAAGCACTTGAATAGGGCCCGATTTTGAGACTGAAAATGCCTTCTGGACGAAGCTGAGACCCTGCATTGTTCCTTGCAGAGTCCAGGGGGAGCAGTTAGCCAGCACTTGTCCACTGAAAAAATTAGTCCTTCATAAAAAGGCTTTCTAGTACTCCTACAGTCCTAGGAAAACCAAAGCTTGATGAAATTGATTTTTGAAAATCCTGATTTTTCGGACCAAGACGGGGTGCGAGAGGTGTCTCCTGGAGAGCCTTCGGGACCACCTCTACCAAGTGAACCCTGCGCCAAAAGGCTGGCATGATCGTGGCCGAACTTCTGCCGTCCTACAGTACCTTGCGCGATGAGATGGCGCGCAGCTCACATGCATCTGGCAATCGAGCAATCGATCGACTTGCGCATGGCGAGGTAATTGTCGAGTCAAAAAGCCGATTTCGGCCACTGACAACGCTTTTTCCACCCCCGCAAAAGCATAAGCGTCGTCGGGGGGTCGGACCGGGGGGTTGTCGAAGCCTCTTCGTCGCAGCTATCAACGCCCAACAAACACCACCACACATCGAGCACAGCTAATGGTCGAGAAAATTAGTTCCCTTCTATTGTGCACCGAGACGAGAAGATGTCGTATGGAATCAAAAGCGACGGCAACACGACGACGACGACCAACAGGCGGGGTAGGGGGAAATTTCGTAACCAGTTGAGACTGCTGCCATCAGCTGAACCGGGAGCGATTTTCAAGTGGGAAACGAACTAAACGACCTGCTTGTGGATGATTGGTCAATCGCAGGGTTCAGTCATGTGAGGTATTGGCTTAGCATTACTGTAGCAGCCCTTAAAAGCCCGAAAAAAGTACAAAATACAGTTTCCTCCCAGAACTACATATTTTCCGGACTTATGACTTACTCACCTATCCAAAGAGTATCCAAACGAGCTGCGCTACCTTAGAATTTCCTTTTGAAGGATCAAAGCCTCCCAAGCTTAACCTACCAAGTTTAGTTCATTATCATGGCGAAATTTGTTTTTTGGGGATATCTAACCCATTGGGAAGCCCCGTGCAAGGGTCATCAATTGATGTCCGATGTCCATAAGGGACAATTAACAATAGCAATAGGTCCGACGCGGCCGTAGTAAAGTGTGTTTGAGTACCTTTTGTTTGCCATGTGACACTATAGGCAGCTGATCCAACACCTTCGGACTACCCTTGTGCATCTTATACCAGAGAAACGCCCTCTAAACAAGGTATTGTGAGGCCAGGTAAAAGGGAGCAAGTATTGCTGGTTACGGAGCTCTTCTAAGCTGAATCCCTTCCTTTTTCAAAGCTCCGTTGTCTGGGTCTGGCACCCTTATGAAGATATTTTGGCCTGGAGGGTTTTCAGTCGAATCGACTGGTATTTTTGTCCCTTTACCTGAACTATATTCTACCCAAGCCATATCCCTTAGTTGGTCCTTCACGGTATTTGACTTGCCGATTTACCGATATCTGACTTAACCCCTATGATTGCCCAGAACGCTGATAGTTACCCCAGGCTGTCCCTCCTAATTCCATCGGCACTTCTTTTTCTGCGTCTTGCGTTAGGAATAGTATATTTTGAAGAAGGTTAGAGTAGTAAGCGATTACGGTAGCTTCTGAGTAAGCAAAGAGTACTAGTTAATTACGGTAATATCTAGGTGAGGTCTTGAATTTTGACAGATAAATCCTTGCGAAATATCTTTCAAGTACATCGGCTAACACAAAGGAAACGTCGCGGGTGTTCCGCTAAAGAGTTCAAATATCTCTTTGAGATCGAACCGCCTGATCTGGCAATAAATCAAAATTACCTACTTAATGGTTCAATCGACTATAGCCATACAAAATTAGCCCTATTACTGTTTAAAAAGTGCTGCTCAGAGGGATAGGGTAGGTTAGCGCCACATAGCAATTACGCGCTAAACATCGCTGCCAGAGGTTTTCTGATGTTGCGTCGTTGTGCGCCCGAGCGCGATCGGGGCCAAAATTCATTTATTCACACGATCTATTCGAGATCTGAAAAACCCTGTGCGTGACCCCGCCCAAGCCAGCGACTGTTAATAAGCCGCCCCTCTCAGTGTGTGTGTACTAGTGGCCAGACAGCAAACAAAAAACTGCTCAAACACACTCTCAACACTATCGGACCTGTTACTATTGCTGTTTGTTCTTCATGAACTCCACCTTGATCGCATCAATCGCATCACCCAATTCCTATCTGGGAACTGGCGATTCCCATGGGGAGATTTTGTGGTGGCAAATGAGTGAGAAGAGCGGCGAAATGGATAGATGGCGCCTCCGTCTCACAAAGGTAATTAGCATCTGAGAGCGCGTACATGAGAACAAAGCCGATGCAGCAGCTTAAGCCAATCCCTAGGACGACCTTTGGCGCTCAGCGATCCACAAAGGTTCCCCTGGGTAAAGTTACTGCCCTGATGACAAGTTCTATACACTTTCTTTGTCGAGCGCCCAAATGGGCGCTTTCTTAGGAAATGGTTCAACTAACTGACTGCTGATTACCTACGAGCCATCATCCGTTTTGTGGCGATTCATACGACAAGCAAGCTCTCTAAAAAGCTCCCGTCATACTCGTAAACCGTAAACCTGCCATACAATACATTTTTACCAGTTACAGGTGTTTCAACATGCGAGCGAAAAGGGGGGTGGTGGGTGAGTGGAGCAGCATTCACAGGGGGAATCGAAAGAGAGATCGAGAAATCAAAAGCGTCAGAAAAACACACACACACAGTTGCCACCTGAAGAGGGCGGTCTGAGAGGGGCAGAGAAAACGACGACGACGACAATGATGACAAGAATTAGAGGGCAGAAGAGGGGCCTCTTTGCTCTATGAGGGCGGTGAAAACAGGCGTAGTGCGTGTGGCACCAGACAGAAACATGACGCTGAAAATTTGGGGGAGAAAACAAGGTTGCCTGGCTCTCCACGGGCACCGAAAGGACTGTGCTGCGACTGCTTTGCTACGACCGGTACGGCCGCCATTGATTCACTTTGCGTAGCACATGTGATATGTGATGTTACCGTGAGTGATGAAGCGCTAGAAGGGCTCACCTTTCAGATCAGGTCGTTTCAGATCGGCTTCCGGTCTATACGGCATATTTCTGGCACCTAAAAATCACATAATTCACTTCAATAACCACCAAAATCAATTTCTTCCATTCAGGCATCGCAAAAGAAAGAGATAAAGGAATGGTAGAAACAGAAGGCTCTTAGGCCTACAGTAAGACTCTTTGACTACACGGAAGACTTTTGGACGCGTTCCAAAAGGAAATGATCAAGAAAAGAGATGGCTAATTGATAATATCATAACGGTCGAGGCTGAATAGGAAAAAGAGGGGTCAGAGAGATGACGAAACGATGGGAACGGGAGGAGCCGAAGCTGGTAGCAGCGCCTCTCGGCGGCTGGCTGCTGGCTGGCTGGCTGGCTGGTGGCTGGCTAGAAAAGGGTCAAACTAGCAGCGGACGCGCTTGGTGGTAATTCGTCCCCCCTCCCCCACCCCATCACCCAACAACCCGCAACCGATTTACAGTGTAAGCTCGATCAATGCCCATAATGGGTTGCCTAACAGTGACACAGTGCACAACCATTAGAGAGTAAAGTAAGTCATGCACAACGACATCGACACCCTACGAACTATGGAGCTGTACTTAGGTAGTACTCGACCGTATCACGTCAGTAGGTTGTCTGGCTAGGGGGGAAAGCGTCCGGCCAGACGCACACACACATCGTCATCAACTGCTTTCTAGACGGCGAGGAAAACAGGCGCTAACTGTATTTCATGTCACATGATTGTCACAGCAATACGGGGGCATCAATCGGGGCTTTTCAGCTCCTACAGATCAATCTCAGTCTCGCTAAGATCAATAAGGATCATCTGAGGATAGCCACAATAGGGTAGGGGTGACATCTAAGAGACGACAACTCAAGGAGAGGCAGAGGTGACTGTGTTGTCGGTCGAATCGATGACTGGTTACATTTGGCAGGTCGAGCTTTTACCTATGACTCGCAGGTATCGACCGCCGCACCTGTGCCTGACCTTGATGAAACGAGAGAGACAGAATGAGAGAGCACGAGACGATAGTCGTCCCGAGTTGGAGATACCAATAGAGTGTGTGTGAATCCATCACTGACAAAAGCATGCGATCTCCTTGGCCGACCGCCCAATCATTGGCTCATTGGGGAGTTCCAAGCGCTTCTCTTAACCCCCGAAATCGATCACGGTCTGTCACACACGCGAAAATGACCTGCCAAGTTTCAACCGAGCCCCACCCAAGATGTTGCCACTCATGCTACCCTACCCTTGGATCTGAGCTGCATGATCCCTAAAGGTCTTCAGAACCCTTCCGGGAGCCACTTTCACCACCGGAAAGCGGGGAGGCATTGTTAGAGCTGAGCTATTTGCAACCGTCCATGATAAGTGAGGGGCATTGATCGTGGAGCGCTGTTCCCTGATAATTGGTCCTCTTCAATCTGTGGCATATCACATCGTCATGTTTTTGCCATAAACCCTCTCAAAAAAGGTCATTTCTCGCGCTATTCCCGGGCTTACTGTGGACTTCTTCTACGAGCCCACTAATCGCTTGCTACAGCAATCTTCTTCAGATACGGGTCACATTCGACGAAATTCCGCGAAAAGGAGCTTAAAAACCGGAAAACCAGCGCAACAACAGCCGACAAAAATCAGTCAGAGAATGGTGGAAGAGAGTGTGAAAGTGGTTAGAAGAGAGTAGCGCCTGCTGGCAGTACTGGCAGCACAGCACCAACTGTGATTGTATTGGTTAAGTATGCTGTAAAGAGAGCGACAGCAGTACTGTGAGAACACGATTAAATGAACGAACTGAGAGCAGGACAAGTGACAGCTGTAGAGACTGAGCATGAACGTGGGTGTGGGTGTGTGTTGGTATGGGAAGAGAAGTTGTTAGTAGCAGCGACGAGGGGGGTGATGGTGGCGATGCGCACAGGCGGCCGGCCGGCCATTCCGTAATTGGGTGGGGGTCGGGCGACAAAAGCTGTGTGCTGCGCGCTCTCCCTTCTCTCGAGGTCAAAGCTGTATTGTACTATCTGATCGATCTTACGGGGGCTCTACCCACCCCCGTCGATGCCCCCGACGACGATGTCATCAAACTATCTCCTTACTGGTACAAGATCACCTCCAACTTAGTCCTAAAAGCCCTCAAACAAAGGGTTCTCTGGCGCGCCATTGTGAAAAATTGCTCCCGTACCCGCGCTGATAATCGGCCAACAGGGTTTGTTCTACCACTAACGGGGCTCAAATCCATATGGCATACTTATCCGCGGCTGCCGTGGTGATGTTTTGGGGATGGAAAGCTTCGTGCACGTTGAAATAACCGGCCCACACGCATAATACTGAAAAGCCGATTATTCCGCTTAAGCCGAACAAACAGCCGAACAGACATTTCATCAGCAGAGGATGATGATTCCTCCCTCCTCTATGGGAATTACCACCAGCGCCAGTCCCGAATGAGATCGACAACGATTCCCCAGCCCGCGACAAGCAGCAGCAGCTCAACGGGGTCGCGCGCTTTGTCGCTGGATGGTTTCAAATTCCGTTGCACTTTTCTAGAACGGCCTTCACCAATGACGTGACACCGACACGGACAACCATAAGGATACTGGTAGATAAGATTGTGATGGTCGCGGTGTTCGTCTTTAGCGCTTCTGAGGGACAAGGACCGCGTTACGAGAGATAGAGCTAGCTAGACCGCTCTAGCTAAAGGGTCTGTGAGACTAACCCGAATGACAACGGGTTACAACGTATGTGAGCGATGGATGGTGGTAGCCGTTAGCGGCGCGATGGAAAGCATGGAAGGTCGCGAGTTGAAAGCCCTCGATGAGGGTTTGCGGTCAAGGACACCCCACCCCCCACACACACCGACAGCAGCAGCAGAAAGGGACTGTGCGCCCAGCACACATCATCAGCGCAGCCGATGAAATGCAGCCCGACCCCACTTATAGCCAACTGAATACAGTCTACTACTGTACTGTATATGGCGGCGAGAGATGGACGAGACACAGGGAGAGAGATGGCTGCAGATAATTATACGCTCACGCTCATACTTGCAGCGGCTCAACGTCTCAAGTATGAGCACCAGGACTAAGGAGGGGCTAAGTAAGATATAATCAAATCGATGGTCCAACTAGACCTGCTAACAGCTCCAGTAACTCTACAGAGCACTTCAGATACGTCCAATAATTCTAAATAAAGCCAGCTGGGGAACAAATTTTGATCGGCAACAGCTACCCAGATTTTTTGCAAAAAAACACCCTCCCCCCCCACCGAAATTACGAAAACCACCTCAAAACCCAACTCAATTCCTGAAGAAGATCAAAAACTCACTCTCACAGCCGCTATTCACAGATAGGGCGCTTATGGTGAATTGTATTTGGACAACGTCGTTAACATGCCTTTTGTTAAAGATGACTAATTAAGAAATAGGGGGGGGGGTGGAGAAACTCCAGTGCGTATGACTCAAACTTTCCCTCACAGGTTCTGCGCCTCTCCTAGCTCGGTCTTATGGCGATGCGTCCGTAGCTTGCGATAGCGCCTTTTTCATTATACTCAATGAAAATTCCTCAAATCTACAAATCTATCAAAAATGAACACAGAGAAAGCTGATAGAAGTTTGGACCGCGCTCATTTGCGGGGGGGGGGGGAGGGGGCATTCATAGAGGGCAGTTCAATAAACCGCTGGAACTAAGTACAGGCCCAAGAGAGGGAACGGAACGCCAGGAAGAGTAGTATTCTGGCATGCTGTCTACCAGAGTCCCTTCTTCCCTAGAGCTTATGTCCCAAGTACTTGGCGCCGGTTTGAATGGCCCCCACCCTAACGACATGAGCGCCGAATTTGGTGATCATTGCTCAGCAATCGTGATAGAAATTGAAGTGCATAGTACCAATGAGTCATTTAAGTCTCCCCAATCACCCAAAATGCGAAAAATTAGGTAACCTTTCCTTTTTGACACTGTAACTATCGCGTAAGATATGGCGCTATCGGTTTCTTCTAGAGAAAACCCAGTAATTAGTGGACCCAGATTAGCATGGATTAAATCTGAGTCAATCGGGTGAGCACATTAGGTGGGTAACAGAGGTGTCTATCGATCGATCCTTACCTTAATGAATCCAATAAAATGTCTGGTCCACCTGCTCCTGAGCGCTGTTTATGCACCATTACCCAATAGTGATTTTATCAGTGATCAACGGGAACGATAAGGCGCGACTGATAACGCACTTTGTCGCGTAAGTCTTGGTGATAAGCTATTAGAGATTTCGTTCAGGCCGTAAAGGTGGAGATCAGAACCTCAGAAAAAAAGTTAGTTGTCAGAAATAACTTGAATCATGCAAGACTGATGCGTAAGGATTAGCGTTTTTGTGAATTATGACCTCACTAACGATCGATAATCACAGTGATCGTTACGTACCACAATATCAACTGGATAAGTAAATTGGTGTAATTGTTATTGTTATTTTTTGTTACACATGTTTACCACAAAACAAAGAAAAAGTGTTAGATGAAATCCAGAACTACTGAAAAGAAACAAAAGGTGAAGTTCTTAGGAACATTTATAATCGCTAACTAAGGGCTACAACTGAGAAAAAAAAAACCAGCATAACAAACAATGCTGGGATGTAAGATTCTTTCCTAAGTTCTCTCTGAATTCACTTATCAGTTGAAATAGCTAATCTTAGCAGCTGTAGTAAGCCCCGAACTAATGGAGCGTTCATAGTTGGCAATCGTACGTGCGAGTAGGCGATTGGGCGATTAGGCGATGATTCAAAAGAAAAGTATACGTATCAATAAGGCGATTAGGCGAGTAGGCGAGTAGGCGATAAGAGAAGGATGTGTATTGATTTGTTGCTCCGCCCATCGAGCGATCGCCTAATCGCCTAATCGCCTACTCGCCCAATCGCCTCTCGCCTACTCGCCTACTCGCCTACAACGTTCTATGGGCGGAGCAAACCAAGTCAATACGTATGTGATGCTCCCCGCCTACTCGCCTAATCGCCCAATCTATACGTACATTTTTCATTCATTTAGACTAATCGCCTAATCGCCTACTCCAATACACGTGCGATCGCCGACTCTGAACGCTCCATAACTCTGTTTAAAAAGAAGCGGCGTCTGACGTCACGTTAGCCCTATCAACCGAAGTTCTATCAACTGAAGCCAACAGAAGTTTCCAATCTTTCAAATTCCAAAAGTTTCAGTTTAAATTTTAAAAAATTTCAAATTTTGCATCCTTTAGTCCTCGGCTTTCTAACAAGTACATAGCAATTTAATGAGCTTGAGCCCAGAATGACATAAACCTAAACAGTGTTACGCAGATCAACTTTTCTTCTTCTTAGGCTAGATCCAAGGTCAGGTTCGCGTTCCGAGTTACTCCAGAAGGTCTATCTGATATACTTGATACCGAGTACCCTCAGAAAAAGTTTTCGGGTAAGAGTGTTGAACCCCTAAGAATACGTCGATAACATTCACTTTGTTCACTATGTACTTCCATTTATTGAAAAATAATCGTCCCATATTCCTGTTTCTACTGCTGCTTCCAGATGTATCAGGAACCGAGTCGTAGTCGTTTATTGAAGTGGATAGCACAGTAGAGATAAATAAATTGAGACATACTAGCGTCGAAAGCTTATATAGCAGTGATGTTTTGGAATGAGAGTGAAAACAGCGGATATCAACAATCTGCCTGTTGGGAGTAAACAAGGGTAGATCATTTTTCTGTACGTTATAGAAACACCAGATTGGTCCCCCGGCAAGCGCCGGAACCTCCCTACCTTGCGTAAGCTTTCCCTTCTCCCTCCTCTCCTTACTCACTCCCTCGTTCTCCTCTGCTCGCCGGCTACCACAGCATCACCTTGTGGAATGACCGAAAGTGTGCTAAGTGCGTGTTTATATAGCCGTTCTGGGTTATCACAATCATGCTTGTGCAAAACATTGATAGCGCAAATCCTGCGAGCTACCCAGATTTGTTGGCGGCTTGTTTATTCCGTTAGCTGCCTTATCACTCACTCACTTCATTTTGCGGACGGACACACATACATACATACATACATACATACACACACACATACAGATACACAAACCGACACACAAAGTTAGCGCTTTATAAAATAGAAGGATTTCCTGAGGTCTGACATATAGTTATGTAAGCTCTGAGCAGCACAGGGAAGTCCTTAGCTGTCCAAAAGTGAACAGATTGAACAGGAGAGCTGATACTTTGGAGGCTATCTTCGAAGAATGTTAATCTTCGTAGAGTAATTTGTAGGGCAGTATAAGCATACTGTAAAGCCGTTCTCTCCGATATAAGGTGTGATAGCCGTCAAGCCGAGATGGCAGAGGTGAAAAGCTTTGCTAGGCCTTTCCAATTTCACATTTGTCCATAAGAATGAGCTCGAAAAGGTGAGGTCACTCAAGAAGCTTAGATTTTAGCTTTAAAAACTGTTATCATAAAAAGGATTGCCGAAAGAAATGTAATCAATATGCAGTCAGGAACGTGATTAATAATTGATTATAGATGGAGCTGTATATCAATTTGAGCCTCGATTTCGTGGACGTTCTCAACTATGATGGGAGATTACAACGGCAGCAATTCTCATGGTGTGATCAGAGCTCAACTTCAAAGAACATACTGGTAATTAGCGTTTTTCCTTCTGAAAGGACACGTCAACGTTTTAGATGAAGAAGTTGGATAGATTCAGGTGGGAAAAGGTAAAGGGTAAGGGCCTTGTGTGCGCTTATGTGTCCTAAAGGGCAGAACTTTCTGAAATCATACAGTTTCGGCATACTGCATACTAAGCGACGAATTCATTGACCAGTTCACCTGTGGATTGGATGGGTAAACTCGTAACCCTAAATAGCTGAGTCCGAGCGGTTGAGAAGATTTATGTTACTAAAAAGCCACTGGAAATCGCGCTTATGGGAATTATAGAAAAGGGAACGGATGAAAGAAACAAGGATGGCAGGCCGTATTCAAAACGTTTGCATAGGTAAATTGGTAAATCTTGTGGTGGGTAAAATGATGTGAGGAAGAACTTAGGGTTTCAGAACCTTCATTTTGCGTCCATGAGGGTCACAACCAGGAGAAATGGGTGAGAAGCTTGGTCTTGTTGACTCGAACTCTTATCGGTGCTAGACTATTTTTCTGTACGCAAGCTTCAAAATCGTCGCACGGCAAGAAGCTCCGAGCGAACTTCAGCTCGAAGTAACTTCGAGATTTACTTTGATATCATCTCTGTATTGCAGCACTAAGTGTGATGATTTTGAGACGATTTCAAGGAAAACCTGCTCCGTAAGCTTTTCTGTCCCCCTTAGGTTGCATGAAAATCTGCTCATACAATTTCGATATGCAAGAACGCATGGCGCAGCCTAGAAAATCTTTGTTAGTTCACCACGCTTTTCAGAAGGCTGGCATGGATACTTCGGAAGGGCTGGCTGGAAATGAGTGGTATTACGCTGAAGCAATGGATGCGAAGTGATGTCCGCTAGCCGCGGGTGACGCGACATTGGCGCCAGCTAGCGCGCTAGTGATGTTACCTGTTATGCGCCCAAAAGATGAACTATGATAAGAAGTAAACAGATGATGAGAGAACTACTACGTGAAGCACCAAATCGATAAAAGCCAGAGTAATTGAATTAGGGTCAACAACGGGGGAAGAAAAGTACGAGGACACACGGCGACAATAAAGCCACTGTTTCGCTCTACAAATATCACTCTGGAAGGGAACACAAACGCTCCATCTTATTCAAAATCAAAACCGTAACAAATTTTTTATATTTTTTGTTATAAGGAAGCTGTAATTTAACGGGTCGGGACATCCAGACGCAATCCTATCCACAGCCAATGCCTAAATTACGATGCATAGGCCATAAAAGTCGCGCGACAAGGGTCAAGGGATCGGATGAGAAAGTGCTGCTGCTGAGTGGTGACCGGATAACGGATCGAACGGTGGTATCACAAATTTGGGCATTTGGGCTATAATTCGGTTTTTGTCGGGCCGCACGCAAACCTTTGAAAGGCTAACACCGTAATTCTACTCAGTGGCATCTCCATGAAAGCACCTTCTACAGAAGTTAACACGGTCGACGGACTACTTGAACTCAGCCCTTTAAACCGCCTCTGCGCTCTCTCGCGGGTCCCTCTCCTCTCCAAGGCTTAGTCCTAGGGCATTCACCCGTTCTCTAATCGTCTGTGCTCTAGCCATCGCGGCAGGACCATTGAGGAAAAATCAAGTAGTCCGTAAACCAACTCGACCACGAAGTTGCTAAAAA
>MU868884.1:25174-36129 GCA_036418205.1 Ostertagia ostertagi | reverse complement strand
AATAAATAGTTAATCAAAAAAAAACAAAACATTTGAATAAATTTGTCGCTAGATTTCTTCGTAGTTCCATTTCGGAGGAACACACAAATTCACTGACCTATGATTCCTTCGATTTCATCTAATGAAACGCCCTACGGATTACAGCGGAATACCGACCTTTTGAAAAGGTACAATTTGATCTTCTAAGAGCAACTGGACCTCAGCATCCTTGAGGAAGTTCAGGAGAATGCACCCCCAAGGAAAGTTCTGGCAGTACAGGGAGAATGATAGGAAGCTCGCTGTGAACTTACGGGTCACGAGTGACAGCAGTATGTAGCAGGATGAGTTAGAGGGGATAAGATGAAAGGATTGTTAAAAGACGCTGATGATTCCTGTTCGTACAAAACCGAGAAACGAAGTTCGTTCTAGCAACGATTATGTTCGGCGACGTCAGGCAGTTCCGGCTATCGGCTCGAAAAAACAGCTGAGGATCGGATGAGGCGCCAAGGTCTATATTGAACATAGCCAAGATAAGCGTAAAGTTGTCCGACGACGACGACGATGGGACAGCAGGGTGTGTCACCTTGCACTTAACTGCGCCACCAGACATCGATTTGAATATGCTGAAACGTCCTCTTTTCAGCAGCAAATCAGCCACCGTGAACTCAGCATGGAAATCGCAACACAATTGCAGTCAAAAGCATTCATTTTGGCGGTTTTTGTGGGTCACTATTTTCGCCAAAAATAAAAGGAAAAGCTCGAAAATTATCTTTAAAGGAATCTTGCGCGGAAAAATCATGATTCTATTTCAGCCATAAATCACTGGCTTGAGACTCATTATCCACGATAATAGTGAAAAGAACTGAAGTATTGCTTTCGTTTTGATTAGAAATTCGAAAACTCGAAAAGGCTGCTACGCGTTCGAATTGCCCACGGACGTCTTTCACGAATGCTGGCGACGGGGATGCTCAAACTTGGTTCTTGGAGTGCATTCACTAGAAGCTCTTTCTGGCCTTCTGCTTCGTTGCATTCACATCTTACACTTCTACTCCATCCTATTCCATCGATCGATTTGTCTCCACTCTCCGAAATCGCGCGCTTTAACCCGATTCTCTCATTGCGTCGCCTGGTACGTAGCCGGCCAAACGCCGTCTTCTTTCCATGCCTCGCCTGGCTCTGCCTCCTGGTCCTTCGATGGTCCATAACGTGTAGTTTTTGTACGTTTGTTTCTCTTCAGAAACCGAATCTTCATGCGTGAAACTTTGTGTGCTATTTCCAGTGATCACAACTGACATATTCATGTTAGGAAAGAGTGCAAGAATTTTCCGCGCAAGATTCCTTTAAGATTGTAATTATGTTGTCTGACCGGAGCGAACCCCACAAAGTCCCTTCCTTCGAGTTCCCTCACGTAAACCAATGCGACCACCAGTACCACGGATTTTGGATTCATAAAAAGTTTTAGATGAAGAAAGGCCTAGGCATGACATATCAATATTTAAGTCACATTAGTCAGCTAAGCACAAACAATTAAAAGAACAATTTTGACAAGTTTAATTATTCTCCTTTGAACTACTCACGAGGTTGCTATCCAAAACCTTTATAGGCTTATGTTTCGCAATATCGCGTTCCTGGTTTTTTTTTGAAGCTTTTTAATTGAAATCAGTTAAGCGTTTAGTAAGGGGGGACGATTGATGACTTTGTACGAATTTCTCTCCACCGCCATTGCAGACAGCAGGGCGTAGGTGGTGTAGTGGCAAGTGGCGCCATTTCCCACGCGCTCTCCTCGGAGTCAAATCTTGGATCGAAGTCTCATTTAGGTCAACCACCACTGCGGATGTGGCCTTAACTGGTGGCAAAAACCTAGCTGGAAAGATTAAGAAACAGCTGAGTGCACATTGCTTAACCACAACAAGATGCTGCTTGGTTCCTTATCGCATTCATATGTCCCTGCAATACTGAATGAACGCAGAATGCGTGGCGCATTCCAAAAAAGGAGTTGATCAATGCCGATTGCTTTATCTTGTTTTAGTTGTACATAGCACATGCGTACTTCTTCTGAGATGCTCGGAGAGTAGTACTACATAGTTCTGCAGAAGATCAAGATCATGAAGAAAAGGTGTATGAAGAAAATGTTAGTATAGTTCACTATAAAGGAAGTCAATGACGAGAACGCAGTAGGATAAAACTTCGGGCAATGCGAAGCAGGCAAAGGTTTCATCATCCTCGAGGAATACCCCATGCAATCAGCCGATTAGAATGGAGGGCAATTTGGGTGGGCTGGAAGATTAGCCATGCATCGGGTCTCGTGTCTGGTTCAAAGGAGGATTCCACGATAAGAACGAAGGTCGAAGGGGAAACTTACCTAGGCGGACCTCCTAAAGGTGCCGAGCAAAACGTAATTCGCATTGAAGCAAATGCCTCGGCGATCTAGCATGGCCCTACCCACAGCGCAATTGGTGCGCTATTGGCGCGGCACGCCCTCTCTAGGCCGTCTCGTGTTTGATGTCGAGCCTCTGGCCGTTCAGCAGAGAGAGAGCGTTAAACGCGCAAATCAAAGGGCTAGGAAGGGGCACCAGTTGTCGGGTTCTAGACCATTTTCCTCGGATTTCGTGCATCACTGACCATTTTCATCTTTATTTCCAATGAGCTGTCTTTTCATCGTAAAATACGCCTCTATCGCAAAATAAAGTAATAATAAAATAATCAAATTTCAATAAACAAATGTTCCTTTCATCTTACCTACCACAAATCTAATGGTTAGTTGCCCCTCGCTCTTCTTCTACCCGTACATTTGAGAAGCTTTTGCGACATTTTGTGAAGGTCTAGTCATAATCCCAGAGGCTCCTAACTTAAAAATGAGAGAGCAGCTCGCAAGTAACGAGTCTTCAGAAATAGCGTGAGCCGCGCTCCGGAGAAAACTGGCTGCTATTGTTACCTTACTCCAGCGTCAACTGTCACGTCCGCACTTTTTTTCAAAGGGGGAAGGTTTTAAGATCATCCACCACCACAGTCTCCCATGAGAGCCTATACGACTCGTCCTCTTCCCCTCCCATATACCCTGACCGGCACCCTGGCTGTATTCCTACAGTATTTATTCGATGTCTGAGACCATTTCGGACACAAGCCAACTTCGGCCATCCTCTCGCCTTACAAAGCGGGTCCGTCGAGAAGGGGACAAGAGTGGGGGGGGGGGGGAGAAAATAGGTTGTAATAGAAAGCAGAAACTAGAATTACCTCTAATTCACGCTACTTTTCTGAAACATTCACCAAAATCACTGGAAGCCCCGTCAAGAACATCCCCTTTTCCACAAACCCCTTTTGCACTTTCCAGAGATAGTTAATATTACTCAACCCCGAATCTAAGTTTTTAATATTGATCTCAACGCCGAATCTAACCCCACCGTGCGAATAGTGCGCACGGACGGCAAACTCTGTCTCACTTACATATCTTCTCCAGAAGACTCCTCGATGCAGGCACATCCTTGCTTGGGAAAAATCACTACCAGCATACGTTCGTGATCAGCGAGCGCGTGGATCACCTCTTGCTGGGCAGGAATTCCTCATTTCTGGATCCACAATTCGTTTACTCTTAACAGAGTAACTTATCAGAGAAAATCATCAGCAATAGATGAGTGGCCTATTCTGGCAGCATCTTTAATGTTCAAGAAGTGAAGGTTTTCACCCTCTTCCGGAAAACGAGAAGAGCGTCGAGTGCAGACCACACACCACAAGTTACGACGCCAAGAGAAAAGAGAAGAAAAAGTCCACTTTTTTGGCCGTCGTCACTTGTGGTGTGTGGTCTGCACTCGACGCTCTTCTCGTTTTCAGTAATAGATGCTGCCTCTTAGATTTTCTTCCGCTTCCATTCATCTGAAGTAATAATTCTTACTTTGTGACGCTGTTTTAATCATACGATACAATACTTTGGGGCTGGAATGAGCGGGAGGCACACCCATCAATAAAATAACAGGTGCAATAACATAACACCCATGGAGACAAAAAGACGAATTGTAGATGCCCATATAGGGCACATGGAATGGGAAGACCAATATTGACACGACCTCACACTTGGTATCTGTCATCAGTATTCATGAGGTTTTTTCTCAATAGGACAAACAAATGAATAGGGCCGAAATTCGAGCGCAACCCGGTGGTCTACATATTTTGTTTACTGCTCAATCTACGATTTTTATGAGATATTGTTTATATCCAAATCGTTCAAGGATCCAGTCAAAGCTGCAAGGAGGAACAGAGACCATCACAACAATTGTACCCGAGCGACCCTTTCTTCGGGCCAATTCCAACAATCGGTAAAACTGCTACGCCCTAGAGCCGTCAAACGCATAAGCTACTCTAGTAGTATTCCGAAGACGGAATATAGTCTCCTGACTAGGGTTGCCGCTACCACTCGTACTTATACGCTTAAAGGAATCTTCCACGGAAAAAGCTCCGCCCTCATTACCACAGAAAACGATACCTTAAAGCAACAATCCAGGAACGAATTTGCGGGTAAAAGCACCTATATTGAAGTTGTAGGTGAAAAGTGGGTCAATAGAAGGAATCGTTGCAGATGGCGAAAAGCACTATTTGAGTTGGTGTGGTAAAGTGGAGGAATAAAGAAAGTGAGGAAAGCGCCTACTGTGGGCTTAGAAGCTGCACCATTCTGCGATTCATGCGTGGGGCAGACGTGTTGTTGGGACGAGTTGTCCAAATTGATCAACCACCAACAGACCGATTTACCTAGAGGCGATGAATTTCACGGAGGCGGCCGTCACTACGAGTAAGGCCCTGCTAAGTCACAGTCACAGTCACTACGCTGTGATCTCCGCACACCGCAAGAGCCATATTTCGCCCTCTTATGGTTAGGGAATCTAACGTGAGAGGCCTATATTACCTTTTCAACGTCCGAAATTATCGATCTTTTCCTTTTCTTTTCCTTAACATGCGCACTGCATACACGTTGAAGTGTTCAAGAGGATTACACGATGTAACGTCGGAGGTCTTAGCGAGGCGATGCGTATTTCGCACGCGCAAGGGCTCGCCTGTCCCTCGCAGCGAAAGGTGCGCTCCCGCGGCCTTGCAGAGTTGAACCCGAGCAGTCCATACCTAATGGGGCCGTATCCTATCTCCCCCAGAGGTCTGTCTCCCGCTGCTGATCTATCCTTGAAGATGGGTTGGGGTAGACAGGCTTCTGGTTATAAAGCGTCATACCTCTGCTTTTCTAGGCTCCAGAGGGCGAACCTCAGAGAAGGAGCGTTATGAACAGGCGAGGTAGCCTGCACGTCATGCGTTTAACGGAGCTTTCCATGGACGCAATGTACTTGCTGTTGCCTTACGATTCGAATCAGGCGGCAGAAACTGTGTCCTCTGGGGTAAGATAGGATACGGCCCTCCTGATGGAACGAGCGCCTGATTTCCGAGCCGTTTGAAAGAGAGACGATGTTCGACTGTTTTCGAGTTCGTGGTAGGCCTGAATTCATGAATTCGCCAAACTCTGACATTAGCGTAGCGCTGGTGAGGGCACCACCGATAAGTTGCACCAATGCGGCACTTTACGGGCAATGAAGGGAGCCTATTCCCTGGGTTTAGGCTGCTTTTATTATTTACAGCCGTGAATCACTGACCAGTTCTAGCTTATTCCTTATGGGCTGTCTTTTCAACGTAAACTGCGCTTTCTGGCCCGTGCTTAACCCTTTGACGACCGCCGTTATGAATGCGTCACTTCACTTCTTCTAATTTTTTTTCATCAATAATCATTAACTCTCCAACAATTTCACTACTTAGTAATTAGCGCATTATTCCGCGAATTCGACAATGTATATGTGTAGTTTAACACATTGACGACATTGAGACGCGGTAACGCGTCTCACTTTGCGCACCTCGTTGGACATTGAGACGCGTTACCGCGCGTCTCACCCTTATTATCATCCCTTTTTCTAGGGCATGCGCAGCTTTTTCCCGAATTGTTTGTCTCTCTTCTATGGATTAGAACATAACATTATTGTGAACGACATAGGTCATTGTTTGTTCAAATATGCTCCAGTTTAGAAGAAGTTTTCCAAGCTCACCGAAACCGGCGGCTTGGTTCATTAATAGTTTTCATGCTATTCTCATGAACACGTCAATAAAAAAGGGTAGTGAAAGTAAATGCAAATCTAAAGAGACAGAAAAATACATGTTTCACTTGGTATAACCACATCAAAAGAGCTTTTGGCATCCACTACAGATAAAATGACTAAAGTTTCCTTTTTCATTACCATTACATGTTCTTTAATCGGAACTTCGTCACTATATACTCTATTACCTTCTACGCATTGACTGTTACTGAGATGTTTTTGTACCACTGGTGCTTTAAAAAGTTATCAATAAAAATTCACGGATCCGAGGTGCGGCGGTCGCACTCGCAAAATCGGCCCGGTCCCACACGGCCAAAAAAGCCAAAACGCGCGCGGTCGTCAATGTGTTAAAAGTTCAAAATGTATAATAAACTCTTTAAAAAGCATTGTTCGCAGCGAGCGAAAGTGTGGCTACCGGCGGGCCACCACGTTCGTCGAAAGGGTTAAATGCAGACTTCCTTCTGACAGCAGGAGAGTGGAGCAAGTCCGAAGCGAAGTGCTTCGTTCCTAACTCAAAACCCTTGTGCCCTTATCGGTCAAGACCTGCCTTGTAAAGGTTAACATCGAAAGCATAGGATATAACGCGATTAGCTTAGGAGGGATCCGTTTCCACGGATTTAAAATGCCAGCAAGCGGCTGGGTTCATTCCGCCACGCTACCTCAGAGCCGAGAGTAAAGTGAAAAAAATGGTGGGCAAGCATGAAGAACATTCACAGTGGAGGCAATGGTCAGGGGCCTACGGGAGCGAGATGTGGCCTTTTCGTTACAAAAGGCGCGCTAGTTCAGCACCCTGGAGCTGCCAATCCTCCCTGAGCTCCGCTTCTGCCCTTGTGCTCTGCCCTCCAGTGTGTTGCTAACAGCATCATTTGATAGATTTTCTACTTAAGTACTTGACCTATACGTATCCTATAAATCGTCATCAATCAAAGCATGGTTTTTGGCTGGAATGATAGCGGCTATCGGTTTAGCATGTGCAGCACCCTCTTGAACTCTATTTCGGAAGATGAGAAGAAAATCGAGTGCAGACCACACATCATAAAGAGACGACGGCCAAGAAAAAAGCGGCTTTTTTTCTCTTGGCCGTCGTCTCTTGTGTGTGTGTGGTCTGCACTCGATCTTCTTCTCATCTTCCGAAATCGAGGGTAGTTGGTTGCAGCTTGTCCACTATCGGAGGTCAACGGCGAAGGGTAAGGGCGTCTTCTTTTGTCAGGTGTTTAACGGATTTTTTCGCTTTCGGCGCTGGGCATTATTTCAGATCTCAATTTCACTAGCAACCCAATCTTTATCTCATAGTAATCCTCGCTTTAACAAAATCGAGGCACATGACAACAGGGCGGTTTCTGGCTGATTTAATCGAAACAACATACTCAAATAATTCCGAAAAAAATTCAGCGAAATTAAACAAAACACGAATGTGTAACACTTATTTCAAGTAAGCTCTCCAAGCGTCGCTTAAGAGTGGAATGGCTGCGCTGCTAAGGAAGTTACGGTACTGAAAATGGAATAACTCAAGCGCGCAATATACGTCGGCAGTGCAAGAAGCGACTAAAGCTATTTGCTTTGGGTCAGAGAAAGGCGTTTTCAGAAATGCGCGCAGTAATTGCGTCTCGTGCTTGTCAACTCACAATGCCGATGCTATGGAAAAGCTGCAAAGTACAATGCGAGTTATGTGCCTTCAAAAATAGAACAATAAGCCTTTTGTTGCTTCTGCTAAACTTTGCAAAGATTAGCGTAGAAATGGCATACCTTCATCTTCGCTTCTCTACGACGTCACGACGGCTGTCTGTGACTGCCATTCTGGGACATCTTTCATCATGTACTTGGGCTTGAAGGACTTTCCACCTTAACCGAACGAGCCAAATCCTTCCGAAGTAACCAAAACACATTCAATAAAAGTTTTTGGCAGCTAAAGCTTGGACCCAATGTGTTAGGATCCATTTTACAGCGGCGCCGGTTTCACGCCAATCTACGTCGCTTCAATCACCAGAAAATTGTCAGATTGCCAGTAAATGACGCGTTCGCAAATAATCACACTATGTAGTAGTGATTGGTGCGATCTTTCCGGATAGGACAATGTATGCAAGCAGTTTTAAAATATAAAATGCTAATAAATCAAACAAAATGAGCCTGATCCGCGTGAAAATCAAGGGCATGGCGTCATAATTGTCGTCAATGTGTAAGACTAAGACCAGTTAAAAGGTCTCGAGTACTGATTGAGGTGGCTGGTGAGGTATGATGGTGGACTTGAGAGTGCTAGCGTTGGCTAAATTCTCGGAAGCTATTACGTGGCTTCATGAGAACACTGGTGGTGTATTGCATCATTGGTGCTCTACTGAGCGGTTTTTCTGACATGTTTTCTTAACGATTAGATCGATCCGGAGCGACTAGCGCACATTCTAGAATAACTTACACCTTTTTGAGCATCTTTCACGAAACTAGTTTTGTCCCTCAGCAACAGCACTGACCTATTTTTTCCTGCATGTGCGATGGGTACAGGTAAAGGATAAAGGATAAAGCATTTGCCGTTGATCAATCCCGTTTTGGGATGCGGCACGCATTCTACTTCCATTTGTACATTCGTAGTGGCGTTTGAATGCGATGTGGCCTATACAATGACTTGCGGGGGCCAGCCGATGTTCAAGTCAGTGTTTTTTATCCTCCCAGACAAGTCTGGTACCAATTAACCGACCCCGGAGGGATGGAAGGCTTGGTTGGCCCGGGCGACTCACGACCCAGGATTTGATCCCGGACCGCTCGCGTGGTAAGCGTGCCACTTGCCACTACACCACTTCCGCCCAGGGTACAGGTAAGCGCCAGTTTATAGAGGCCAAGGTTAGACTTTGCGAATTGAGCGATTCACCCAATTCGCAGTCTAACCTCGGGCAAGCTTCCGCCTTCCAAGCTGGCCAGAAACCAACTCATTTTGACCATTACGGGATTGAGTATTGTACTGACACATAGGCTCTTAAAGGGCCTGAATGTGCCTGTAGATCCATACAGCTGCATATAACAGAATAGTTAAAAAAGAAAAGATATGGAGTATAAGTACAGGAGTCCAGAGGGGTGTCATTTCAAAAAGGTCAGATTCGTACTTCACTTTTTATTGTTCTTCTATTCGGGTGCGAAGCAGGGTCAACCCTATCGTTGTTACTTTTCGAAAATTTTTTACGACCCCCCTCCCCCAAGGTGGATTTGGTACGACCCCCTTCTCGACCCTCAACCACCATATTCCTCTCTATAACATTAACTTCCACTACCACTCAACCCTCAAAACTCCGCCCACTTTTTCCTCCAAAAATGCCGTCGAGCGGGGGGGGGGGGGGGGGGGGTATATAGTCCCTCTGAAACAGTAAAAATTTTCCCATAATTTCCCACATCCCTAAATTTTCAACCAATTTACCCTATTTCTACCTATAATCTCACTGTTTCCTTTTCTAGGGGGGGTATATACACCGGCTGAAACGGCAAATTTTTATCTTGCGCGCCCTCTACTCGCACAACCTACTACCCACGAAATCTTAGTTTCTCCTCAATCCCACACGTGATTTCGAGCGACTAAAGTGGGTACGACCCCCCTCCTACAAACTCAACCAGGTACGACCCCCCGTTGTTACTCGTAACAACGTAGGGTTGACCCTGCCCCAAGGGCCGCGCGCGGCCGAGGACAGACACAAAGACGTCTCGTGTGGGCCGCTTTGGGGGGGGGGACACCTGTTTCTATCAAATTAATTATGCCAGTGAAAGCATTTAAATTCTTCTATCTGTTCTTTAGTTGATCATGATAAACAGATACTGGATTCTCTTCCGGAAAACCAGATGTTTGTCGAGTGCAGACCACACACCACAAGTGACGACGGCCTCCACAAAATGTAAATGTTTTCTGCCAATGAAATGATTAGCCTTGCAGTTGTATTCTATCAGTTGTCACTAATTACAACTATCATTTACCAACTATCAGCTATCACTATGAACCGTAGTTACCAGATTTATTTAAAGGCCGTCGTCACTTGTGGTGTGTGGTCTGCACTCGATGGGCATCAAGTTTTCAGAAGACTTTAGTCGCCTCTGATAGCATTTAGACGAACAAAAATTAAAATTTCATTCTCAATCATTATAGAACTTATATCAATCTGAGAATTTTAGGTTAGTGTAAGTTTGGCGATGACCAGCGTCGGAACATATAGAATAAGATTAAACGAATAGGAGAAAATGCAAACCTAGTGAAAGAAATTCGAAGCAATTTCGTCACAGTCTTAATGCCATAACCTGGTACGCAATCATTATGATTATGCACGGAACCCAAGAGAGAAAGTGAGAGAGCAGCTGCTAGTAAAACCGCTACAAATGCAAGAATCAAATAAGAAGCATTGACAAAAGGGATGATATGAGGAGGATTTGATCCTATTTCACAACTATTTGATCACAATCATTAAATTGCATCACAATCACAATGATTAGCCAAAACATGTACATTAATAGAATCATAATAAAAATGCATGTGTAACAAATAAAAAATATGAAAAGTTAGCCACCGTTAGACCTGCTCATCTTACCAAACATCGAAATAATCTCTCGAAAGAACATCATCTATACAAGAAGAAAGAATTGTATCGAAGAAAAAGTAAAAATAAAAGTCGAGTACTATTCAGTCTCTGAGCCGTCGCTAATGAACCCAACCGTCTCCTCCGTCCGAAGCGGCTTGAATCCCTGAAACGAAGCTCTCTTCAAGACAATTGTGACGATAAAACTGCATAGGAAGCCACTAAGGTACACAGGTGTACTCGTGCAAGCATGTGGGTGTGACTACAAATGAACAAGCTGCACTACATATGATGAACACTGCCTCATGAACAAAGCGTC
>MU868884.1:1828-16185 GCA_036418205.1 Ostertagia ostertagi | reverse complement strand
AGAAAGTGATTGCGAGCCAGAACCCTCATGATCTGAATAGACTAAGAACCAAACTTCGAATCAATATCCCTCACCCCAGGCGGTTAGCATCCCCTGAAAATACCCTGGTCATAGAAATTTTTGAAGCACCAGTACTCTCTGCGTCTTAACAGCTCACTTCATTAGAAAGCTGATACAACCTACCTGTTTCGAATAACTCAGTTCAAAATTTCCGTTACACAGCATTTAGTGCGAACGAAAGGCACAACCTTGAGTGATAGAAGTAAAAGGCAGCGATAATACACAAAACCTTCGAACAACATGATTTTCTTTCCCCCGCCCAGCCCAATTCCAGTCAGAAGAAACATCGTCGAATAAACAGACTAAATTATGCAAAACGTCCCACCATTTCCATTTATTTTCCATTTCGCTACAGTATGTGCGCCAACATCCGTAGTGTACAGGAATCCGTCTTTGCCAAAATGAATACCATGAGGAAGATAGAACCTTGAAAATAGGGAGCTTACGAAATCCTCAAAATGTGTTAGAACCTACAAAACCAAATACCTACTTGTTTTTCCCAAGTTTGTTCACCATGTGGGCTTTATTCTCATTGAAAGCAGCGATCACAATTACATCGTCATTTATAGGTGTTTTATCCAGGAGCACATTATACTGGTCGAAAGTGCTAAAAAAAATCGTTACTGTCTTAGGAATGTACAAAAGGACCAGATTTTTTCTCAAAATGAGCTGTACTTTTGGTCCCAATTTCTTCCAGCACGATGGAATATCACGACGTTTCCATCCAAAAATGTCAAACCAGCAACTTGACCGAGTTTTACACCGTCGACATCAGTAATAGCACCCACCTCGACGACTCCGAACGGATACTAAAATAGTGCATAAAAACAGTCCCACCCTTTTGTCAATGCTCAAAAATGTGACAACACGGACGAGTAGTACTTGTTACAGTGTGATGACACTTAATCACTGATGTCTGCAACGCCTGGCGCGGAACCCCACTTCCCATATCGTTTCAGCTGCAGCACTGTGGGCTTCTGACATCGAGGGCGCCGACACAAGGCAAAACACTTGTTTGTGACGTCACAACGGGAACGAGGAGCCGACAGGACGAACAATAGTGGTGCGCTGCTACATCTTTCGAATGGCAATGAGGTTGCTGGCACCTTACTAACATGTACGCCCTCCTACCAGCCAGGTATTAAAAAGACTATGTTCACATCTAGATAACATTCTTGTGCTAGGGCAGGTGTCATAGTTTGCGACTGGAGAGAGAGACGGTGTGATTAGAGAGGAAACGCGAGCACAGAGGAAGCGCGATACTGGACAGGAAACGCACTGGAGGAAAAACGCGACTGGGGACGAAACGCGATAAATCGATATGCGCGACTTAGGATAAGGCCGAGACCTCCTCCAGTCAAGGAAACAAAGCGGTCCGCGGAAGAGAGTATGTGTTTCAGTATTTGAAAATATTTTTTTAATTTCGTTTTTCGCGTTTCTAGTCGCACTTCCTTCCTAGTCGCGCTTTAACCCTATCATGTTTTCACTATGTTCTCAGTCTCTGACATCCGCCCTGGAAAAAAAAAAGGAATTTTTATTTGAAAGCGAGAAAAGAGTCGTTGACATGTCTTAACTCTGTGGCAGGTAGGGACTCGTACAATGTTTGAAAGTTACTGCAGTCCCAGTATGTTTTTCAGTTGGTTTTTTCCAATTCACAGCCCTAGCACCTACTTTACGGTAGCTACGTTATGGTGAATACTCGCAGTAAGATGTGCTGCTGTATTAACGGCCTGTTTGGCCGAGGGTAAGTAAATACAAAGAGGCACTATGCAACTAGCAACATCAAAATCTCGATAAATCGCTGTACATATAACCTCGCTGGTACTCTGATTCCGAATAAGACATTCATCTCGGAGTTGGTCCAAAGTTAATCCGAAACCGAATAGGCACATAGCGGCGCCAACACCAACTAAAATGGACAAAAGGTTCGTGATCAGAAGTTTACATCGACTAGGGTGAAACATTTTTGTGCCAAAATGGCGCAAATAGGGCACCAAATGACGCCAACACCAAAATGAACCAGGGCATCTAACTGCCTTACAAGCGATGTCCCAGCAAAATTATTTGAAGAATCTGTGTTGTCAATAGTTAGAATTCCTTGCAATATGCGGAATAAGTGGTACGGGTGGGAAACGGAAAGCAATCCCGACATTTCCTCGTCTGCGCCCTATAGCTAAGCATAAGATGATATCTATGAGCGTTCAAATACTGAACCGCACATTCTTTAACAACACACTCAGGTGGCTCTTCCCAACCGCATTCCTTGAAACTACAGAATGTCTCTAGTTCTTGATTTTTTACGGCGGGGGGAACTCGCAGTCATACCGGTGGCCGCGCCAAATGGCATAACTGCCGGCGACCACTGCCCCCTTTCGGCAGCACCGCAAGCCATCTCGAGTTAAAGGCAAGATTCAAGCTTAAACTGATGAGGTAATTCTACTCAAATGTGATGTAGGGGGGAGGTGGACCGCCAGTGGAGAAAAAAGGAAAAAAATTCGTGAAATACACAGGAAATACGAGCCTTTTGCTCTACGTTGCGGAGAAGTTCAAAAGGCCGGCAGGGAGATGAGAGATAATGTGAGCGCGGAGAGCGTAGAGAAATCCGAGAAGAGAGAGCATAGCAGATCAGCATTGCGACGCAGACAAAATATCGAGCGGTGGGCGGAGCGTGTCGCAACAGGTGGAGCGTGTCAAAGTCCTTGGCCCCTAGCGCCTTAGTGACGCATTTGGATGCGGGAACTTGGCGAGTCGCCTGCAGCTGCGTCCCATGCACTTCTAGTCACTTTAAGGGCTTATTAGTTAATCTACTTCGGAATACGAAACTTCTCCAAAAGTAGTTTGTCTTTAATTCCAGGATGCCTTTTTTGAAGATCGTATGCCGCCAGAGACTAGTCAAGTAATGTAAGAGCAAATTTGTGCGACACTCATACTGCAACACCCTATCGCATAAAACAAGCACATTTATCGGGAGGTTTCTCCCGGAATGCGTTTCATCGGAGTGAATAAAAAGCTTTCACCTATGAAAAAGTCTCCTAAATGGCATAACGAGCAGCAAGAACTAACTATACGGATAATGGACTTATGAAAAATTCACCCACTACATCGGAATAATGCGTTTGTAGGTAACTGGAAGGGAGAATACTAGCATCAGTCAAACAGTTGATGACAAACTTGCTCGGCGCTGCCATGATGCTTCAAGATCAGGACGCAGGACCGTAGTAGATTGCGTTACCTTTTAGGGTATCGGCTATCATCTCGTGCCTCACGTAAAGGAGATGTACATTTTCAATGAACGCAGCTCCACAATAAAATTTACCTTTCGTGGATTGCTGCATTGCACCTCCACATGCAGAGAATGGATTCTCCTTGAAGCATCCATTAGACATCAGATCAAAGTTGCACATCTCAATTTACTCCCATACCTACAAAGAACGACATGAACACACTGCGGGATTCTTCCCGACTAACGCTAGGCGAATTGATACAACTTCGGGCAAAGACATATATTGATACAAATCCATTTACGAAGTAGAAAAGTAGGTTTTCAGGCCATTCAGATGTTTCTCCTTGACTGGCCGAGGAAATTTCCGTTGCGTTTGAAGATAATCAGCAATGTTTGAAAAAGAAATGAAGCCTGAGCACTCCAACAGTTCCGCTTCTTTTGGAATCCATCGTAGCGGCATTGGGGAGTCTCAGAATGAAGATTTCCTTGTCTTGAAAAAGAAGAATTGCCAATTGCCAAATATGCCACAAAATAGAGCGTCTGGTTCACTCACACTTACGCGTTTCATGTCGCGACAGCCAAAAGGTGCCCACCCCACGAGAAATCAGAAATATGTTGTTATACAAAGGAGGAATCTGCATGGCATTGGCAATTATGGCCCAACGTGCCCGCTGTCTGAAGTTCACAGACTCCACATGAATCATCCTTGACAGGATTGACAAAATAAGACAGCCATGCGAGCAACCAGTTGAAGAGGCTTCAGCACAATTCAAAAACACACAACGACCAGCATGTACCAATCGACATGAAGAGAAGGGCTCAAAAAGACTACCCATCGTGTCATTCAGCCGCTCTCGAGAATGTCATGCGTTCAATGGACGAGAAGACATATAACAGCTTTCAAGTCAGCAGCTATGAAACAGATGATCCGCAAATACACGCGAAGTTGTTACCGTGCAGGCTAAAGACAGGTACACAGCGTAGACAAAATTACTTTCTAGATTTACATTCTAAGCTAACCATGAGATAACATGCAAGCTTCCTTGTGAATTATGATTACGTGAAAAATCAAAATCAAAACTCAGCAGTTTCTCCTGGCCGAAGCGCGAGAAAGATGAAACGTGTACGAAATTCTTTCTGTTTTACCTTATTATTAGCACCATTTATGGTAGACGTTAGTCTATAAATAGCTGTCGCTTTTTTTAGACCAAAGATTTTCATCTGAGTCCCCACGCTTTTACATCGCATTATATTATAACCATTCGAAAGAGAATTGTCTGCTCTACAAGATGCTGTGTTCCTCTTCCATCTATGTTCCAGGGTTTTCAAATTTTAGGCCTGCGAAATGGGAGGTCCAGCCGACAAAAATTGACCAAACCGACAACTAGCTCTAACTTTTATTTTCCCTGGGGAGAAATCAATCAATGATGTACCCTCTACTTACTCATGACCTCTTCTAAACATTCCACTCTTAGGTTGCCGAAAAAGCTTTGCCGTGTTTCTTTTCGAATTGGCTGACGGATAAGCCATAGCAATTTTCAAATTAAAATTGTTCCTCGTAAACGTCATTGTTTCATATCGAGTGGTGTTCCTTTTACGAGCACTTCTTCTGCTCTACTCGCTCATTTGTTTTGTTTCTCTGTTTGTTGGGAATTAGTTCGAATTTTAGATGTTTCGGTATAAGGTGCTTTACCGCGAAAGTGACCACATTTCTTTGAAAAAAATTATCCCTGAGAAGATGAGAAAATCAACCAGGCGTACATTCCTAACTTAGTCATGACTTGTTCTTAAATTCTACTAGTTTTTCAATGTCTCGGCTATAAAAAAAATTTCGACCAGATCTCAGGTAATGGTGCTCGACCGTCGAGTTCTGGTTGAAAAACCAGGTCTGGAAATGGAACGACGCGACTTGTTGGGAAACCTAATAGTGTAATGTTCAGAAGAGGTCATGCATAAGTAGAGGGTACATCATTGATTGATTTCTCCCAAGGGAAGATAAAGTTAGAGATAGTTGTCGGTTTGGTCAATTTTTGTCGGCTGGACCTCCCATTTCGCAGGCCTAAAATTTGAAAACCCTGGAACAGAGGTGGAAGTGGAATAGCATCTTGTAGAGCAGACGATTCTCTTTCGAATGGTATATAAAACGATGTAAAGCATGGGGATTTCAGATGAAAATCTTTTGGTTGAAAAAATACGACAGTATTTATTGAGACAACCTAATACTATATTTAATCGTCGCGCTACCTCGCGGATTACTATTATTTACCACTGCCTGATCCCTGGTTTTGAAAAGGATGATTCTCCATCCAATGAATGTCCGTAGAAAGGAGCACCGACCGTGGATTGGAGGTTCCGACAGTGTAAACACTTGCGAACTGACACCCCGGTACCGCACGCTCTTATCAAACTTCGGACTCATAGGTGCAAACAACATACACTTCCTATATAAAATTCGTCAACACTGTTTTTAAAGGTCTTCAGGCCTAAAACAAAACAAACGATGGCAGATGCATTTTTTGCTTCTCACGCCGCATTTTACTGTTTTGGCACTTCGTCTGCAAGTTGCTGCAAAGTTCAAGCGCTCTCCCGGAGACATGTATCTTGACAACTGGCCAACAGCCATTCCTCTCAACCATGGGAAGGGACTAGGAATAAAAATGTTTGACGACTGGAAAATGTGACTTATCGCTGATGATGCATGTTCCTCTTTTCTACCCATTGGGATGCACAAATTAAGTATTAAAGCAAAATCCCCCAAACTGGTTGGGTAAGAGCGATTAGTAATGACGGCGAGAAAAAGGCGTGTCTAGACGAGCTTTTGAAACAATCGCATCAATGCGATGCAAATGTCATATCTATGTCTTTATTCGCTACGTTATCCGCTATAACGTAATCCACGTTTCGTGATGTATCTCGTCCACTAGCCCACAATTGCTCTCATTATCTCACTTCATAAGGCACTAACGCCATTGTCGCGCACTTTTGACCCCGCGACAACGGCGCAACTGTAGTCCACGTGTGCAACTTTATCCTATACATGGGAAAGATCCTTCCACACGACCTCGACGAAGCGTTGCTGCTTCAAACAATTGGTCTAACTGTAATCGAACAACCACCATCCACGCAAAATAGACGAATTCGGAAGTAATTTCACTTGAACCCACCCCATAGCAACTGGCTTCGTCTTGTCGTGCGAGTCGAATCGACATGTCGCGGCCATCAAATCTCCTTTTCTTATAACCGGACTGGTAGTTATCTTTTCAAAGAGCTGTAACAAGACTTCCAAACTTACAAATATAGTAACATGTTGCAAGATGGCGAATGAGCTTCAAAAATACCTGAGGCCACTGAGGATTCCTTACTCCTATTTTAGTCCATTGCCCTTCATGTTTATAAAAAGCAGAAATAACACGACCCATGGCGTGGGCGTGGGTACGGAAAGCGAATGGATGCATCTCTGTTGTTCCACCATATTCACAGCTAACATTGATCTACAGAGAGAAAAAATTTGGAATTGTATGCTTTCAAAGAATCCTGAGGTGACCAGTGAGACTTACTTGAACTTGACTTTTTCCAGGCGGGATAGACTCTCCTGAGACGAACAATAGCACTGCAGCCAAGTTTTGAGGTTGCTTTTGAGTAATATGTAGAGTGACACCAGAGAAATCCTTCACATCCCCAGCAAACGGCTGCGCGTAGTGCACCTGCACATATGATTATTTCCTTCAGGTTGAAAGCGAAATTAAAACCACCAGACAGAATTGAGAAAGTATGTGCGAAGAGAATATAACAGTGAATAAGATGAATCAAATACGTACTTGCATTACAAGATAACGAATGTTGTCACTTTCGTGGCCGATGCTGAAGCCCACGTTATTTGGAAGATCGAGGCTAGGTGCTAGAATTCACCGCAGAAATAATGAGCAAATAGAATGAAACAGTAATGAAGAATCAAAAAAGCTTCTTTCATTAATGTCACCTTAACTGATGAGACGACTTTTACACACATTAACGTTTTTGTCAAAGTAAGCATGTAGTACTACTGTATTTTTAAGGCTTTTTGTCATGAGGGAGGTCGAACCCGTACAGATAGGTTAGTGGGCGATCAACCGCCCAGGAGGCGCAGTTTCGGCGAGAATTGTTAAGATAAAAGGGAGCGAGGAGCGCGTCTCAGATGTCTTCTTGTCTTTAGTAGCCCAGAAGGGGCAGCCGGAATCGCGCCTCTTCCATCCCGACTTCATACGCCTCATCCAGCGTCGTCGCCAAAGGCCCGAGGACTCTACCACTAGGACCCCACCCACTCTCGTGATCCTGTTTTTTTGGTTTTCATTGTATGATTGCCGTTTCTTTCGATATCAATTGCTGTTTCGCGGTTCGGATGAAATTTTTATCGTTAGTCGCGGGTGATGGTGGAATCCGTTGGAAACGGTCATACTTCACGGAACCAGGGTTCAGCGCTAAGCTTCCAAAGAGTGAAAAATAGGGAAAAAGTGATTGATCAATTGGATTCTTCGTTGATTTGAAAGATAACTTCTAATTTAATTCTGCTGACGTGTTCAAGTTTTTCAGTGGACACTTAATGAATGGCCTGACACCTGGACCAGATCACCTTCTTCAAAGTCTGAACGTGGTTCAAGGTTGAGACGAAAATGATCTGGTCAAAACGTCCAGCTATTATTGAAGTTTCCCATCTAAAAACCTGGTTGGCAGAGAAGAAATAGAATTCATAACAACGCCGGAGGTTTTATGATAGAAACTTAAAACAACTAAATAGGGCAACAGTCTGGTGTAAAGTCATATAGCCGCACCGACTTTGTGACGTAGTGACATAACTAGACCTGAAACTACAATCTAGGATCTAGCTCTTCACTTCCGAGCTTGATTTGATTGATTCGATAATTCGAATTCGATATTTTAAATCGATATTTTTAATTAACGCTAAAGAATTTGAATTAGCTTTTTAGCTCAAATTAAAAACATATGGGAAGGAGTCGTGATATTTTGGAAATCGAAGAAGCCGGTTTAAATGAATTCCAGTGTCATTGAATCAACATCTATCGGAATAACATAGGCTTTTTTTCACCCTTACTTGTTCAAAAAGTTTGGAGCTAACTCAAATGTCAGGAACTTACCATTTTTAGCCCAAGCGTACAGTATGTGCGTTGTTCCGGAACAAACTTCACCACCTTTCCAAAAACCAGTAGCATGCGCAGGTTCTGTACACCCAAACAGCAGTATGTGATGGATCCTATCGGCATTCGCAAGTGGTTCGAATCCGACTAGAAATCGTGTCATTAAACAAAAAGGTAACGTTCACAGTTGTAACATTCGTGAAATGCGACCGTGCAATCCGAAACCAATTAGATCATCAGTTTTCGTATTTAGATGACCAATTTAGAATAATAGAATCTTAGAAAAATGAGGGAACATGCGAATTCGAGCCTTCCGATATCCAAGCTATGAACTCAGCGCAAGTATTGGAGAGAAAACTTTGAGGTAACAGTTGGCAATCTACTCACGATATACATGTCTATGCCTGCCTTGAACACAGCAGATAGTCTCAAGTCTGAAATAGTTTAGGAAATAAGATGGGTGAGAAGAAGGATGCAATGCAGATGGATTATTGGTACAAAACTCCTTAGTTTGAAAACTTTCTATCATTTCAGGAAAGGTACTGCACACACCTGCAAACATAGTTATCTTAACTGAATGGTACATAAACAATCGATCAAAATTTCTATATACTACGGTAAGCGTTCGAATAGAACAGCTCTAGACTATTCAGATGAAAAGAAAGGTATGAAAAACATGCGAAACAATGCGCGTCTTGTTTTCTTTTTCTGTTCAATGAATGGTGCTCGATGTTGTAGCTTAAGAAGAAGTCGTAAAATGCTCTGTCACATATGATAACTATTGAAATACGGCATGAGCTGAAAAACTTGTCAGACACGCAACTAAATGGCAAACGTGTTGAACAAGCCTCGATATGAAGTTAATCGAGCAGAAAGTTCCTCTTGAAGAAATCACCAAGAATGGAAACCAATTCTCTATATAAATTTCAATGGATTCCTGAAGCACACACATGCGCTATCATCATGTATAATGCTGCACTGATGTGATTTGCATTTTTCTACGACTTGACAAAGCTTCGATTTGTGATGATTTAGGACCACTGTGATGTTTTCAAAAACAGAAGGCATTGAGGTCCTGCGGGCTAAGTTGTGGCAAACAGAAATCTATATAATTTGTCGGATTAATCGGTTGATCAGGGGAATTCAATGTCTAAGTAATTGCTGTAATTATAGAACAACATGATTCTCAAAATTATTTTCTCCGTTTCAATTCAATTGGAGCGAATCTGCACTTTTGATATGAAGGCAAGTCATCATGGTGGTCCTGGATTTACGTTTAGTATCAATATCAGCTCGAACAATATTGCTGATTTCCGTTTCACCTTCATAAGTCTATGAGACCTCGTGAAAAAGGGGTTCCGGCCAAATAAAAATACGCGGTATAGCATTTTTAGTGAAGATTAAACAGAAAACGTTTTGATTTTGGTACCGGTTACTCTGAAATACTTCAGACTAGCAGACACTGATATGTGAATCCACTCTCAAGAACTTGAATTATTATTAGGATATAGCAATAAAAGGTTCGGTTCATTTAGTAATAGTTTTGTTTTGCCGCACTAGGGAATGCTAGAGAACTGAAGCAACCTCAGTGAAGAATGCAATCTTTTTAAAATGGGAATGAATTCATCTTTTTGGCAACCCTCTTGTATGTACAGTCGATTAATGGGCTTACGTAAATGACAGGAGGAGATTGAACAAACAAAGATGGTAATGGATCAGCTTTTCTTTCTCAAAGTTGTTCCGTTGCCTTCTTAAATAGTTCAGGATTGTCAATTGAATTGTTTAGAGTACACAAAGATTTAGTTTCAAAAGAAAACAGAATGGGATAAATTTGGTGGCGCTCTTTGTGTTATACAACAGTTTAGGTCCTGACGGGCGGTTTTGGACGCGCAAATACTCTAAGAATTCAGTTGCTTCTGTAATAGTGATCCTGTGGGGAGATATGTTGTATAATCATGCCGCGTGCTGCGTATATTTGGCAAGTTTGTGTTTTGTTTGAATCCTTCTCTAAATCCTTTATAATGTGCGCAATTGATTGGTGTTTTGGGGTTTCAGAAAATAGTCGCACGGTTGCTTCTTGTGCCCTGGTAGTTTCTTTCATGTATTACGTAGAGGAGGGGTGGTGTAGGGTGTATGGTTCGGCGTTGTGGGGAGCGTGGGTGTTGGGGTTGAGGAAGGTGAGTGTTCCAGATGGTGTGGTGTGAGTGTGGGTGTGGTTCGGATGTGTGGCGGGGGCGGTGCTATTGTGATTAGAGAAGTCTATTGTGTGGGTGATATAGTCGGTTAATGAAATTCAATCACTAGATATGTTTTACATAGCAGTAGACAGCAATCGAAGCGAAACTCCATTCATCGTTAAGAATCAGAGCGTTCAATGAGCTATTGCTAAGTAATGTTTGAGGATTGTGTAGTAGTAATGAGAGCTCCGGTGGAATAGAGTGGAAGTCGAAGTAACTGGGGGCGCGGGCGGGGCGTTCGGTGCGGGTGCTTCGGTGTGTGTCGTGAGGGTTACGTGGTACGATGGTTGTACGGCACGTCGTTATCTCTTTATTGATCTTATATTATATATGTATAATGTTAATATTGTTTATTTATTTTTGTTTTATTATATGATTATATATTTTTTTTTCAGGAGTTGTTCCTAATATTATGATTTTTGGTATGTTTTATTATTTTATATTCTCTATGGTAATATATTATAGAAGTTTTTGTTTGAAATATTTATTGTGAGACTGATATTATTATAAGCTTGTTGATGTGTTGATTAGGTCTCTGTTTGAGGGAGTTTTAGCATTATTCACCTGCGTACGAGTGTCGGATGATATATTTGTTTTTTTGTTTATGTGTTAATATGAAAATTAAAGCAATCTATCCTTTAGTTATACTTGTATTGTTTTCTGTTGATGTGTTATTATCTATGTATGTCTTATTTTTATGTTCAGTATGTATATTTTGATGTATATATGTTATTTGGTTGTAGTGAATGAGTGAGGGTCGGGCAGGGGCTTAGCAGGGACTCCCCTGCCGTTTAGGGAGACGTGTGTTGGACGAGTTGTCCGAACCTGCCCGTAGTACATGCGCTCCAATTGCAACTGCTGGCAAATAGCCATGCATGCTTGCAAATACATAACTATTTGCCAGCAATCGAAATTGAAGCGCTTCAATTGCGTTCTTATGGAATCGACCTCATACAGCGCGGCGGTCCCGCAACGACCGCTAGTCAAGCACGGACTCTGCACAGCGTATGTTGGGCGATCCGCCTCTTTATGGGTGATCCGCCCCCTCCAAGAGGACTTCGACCCCTTCCAGCGCATTTTAGAGGTAGGTTTTGAATTAAAGACATTTCCTATAAACTTTAGTTGGGCTGGGGCATGTTTTGACCGCCTAATGACCAAGTAGTTGAAACCCTGCCTGGACTGTTGCTTTAAAATATGATCGGGAAATTCGATTTACAAAAGAGTGAGACTCATTGGTTGTGAAAAAGCTGTAAACTCAGAAAAGATCGAGAAATGTCCCGGTTTCAAGAATATTCTAATCATAAAATCGATAGGAGGCGCGGAGCTACTAGCCTAAAGAAGGGGCAAAATTAGGATGGAGCATCGTTGCGGCTGCATTAAAATGTGTTTCAGGACAGTATCTAGAGCATAGAGGGATGATCATTGGGTGTTAATCTATGACTAGTATAGGGCGCCATTGCGTTGCGGGACCCACTGCCTTAACCCGCGGGGATCCCATGTGATCGCGGTTGAATTCGAACATTCCAGCTTCTCACGCATGTCAAGTGAGTGCCTCACCCCCCACCCCCCTAGACTGGCGACACTGCCCCTGGCTCACGGATTCCCCGCTTCACATTGAAGGGTTACGGTAGCAGGAATTGGACAGTGTGGGCGTACTAGGTTGGATATTAGTCGAAAAGATGTGTGGTGTCGTTTACTAGTGCAGAAGGGCAGTAACAAATGGTCCCCACTTCTGTTCAACGATTAGGGGCGCGGCCGCGGCGTAGCGCGCGACGAGTTGGTAGTGCCGGACTGTGCGGGTAGGGTACTTGCAAACGGTCCATTAAGCCAGTGTGGCGGGCATAGAAATGGTCGCGCTGCGCGGCCGCGCCCCAGATCGGGGGAGAGAGTGTGGGAGCAGTACAAAACGAGTGCGTTCGAGCTGAGAATTACGCAGAGGTGTTTCGCTGGACATGGTGGAAGTATTCATACGGTCACGAATTTCTGATATATATCGAAACTAGAAGAAGTATGAAAATATTATTATTCGGAGCAAACCACAGGTGTAGGCTGATCAATCAATGATTGACTGAAGTAAGGGGAACTTCATGAGGCCTTTTCATGTTTGTTCAGGAGGGAAGGCAGCTTCGGGGTGGGTGTGAAACCGAAAGAGAAACGGTTCACGCATCTCGGGGATTTCCTTCTCCTGCAAAAGATGGAATTTCTATAGGCGGCAGCAACTCTCGCAACACATTTCCTTTTACTGGGTGAAACCCCTTTCCCTTTCGTTTCAAAGGACAGCGTTGCATGAGACCAAGCACGAGCACTTGTAACACACTAGCGACAGCGCGGAAACACGTATTTTTCCACAAGGAAGACTCGTACTGATTAGTCTGTGCTATTGTCAGGTTACTAATCTATGTATTGTAGGAAATAGTATAAAGTTTGTAATGAAGTAAGAAATTGATGAAAAAAAAGAGGAAAAGTTTTAGAAAAAAGTTGGGTACATGCGTATACAGCGGGTTTCGTCAACATGCCAAAGAAAAAGAAGTCGACATAAGTTGAAAAAGAACAAGCTGAACTACCACTCACTCTTTCTGGAGAGTATCCTATCATTTGAATTGTGAATTTGGTGATATCCGAGTGTGTATCCTGCTTTCGCGATACTGTAGCAGTTGCGATTGCACAATACAAAAGGAATAACAAGCGACGCATGTTTCTGAAATCTCAAGAGTAGTAAGATGCACACAAAACAAGACGACATTCACATCAGACCAACAGAATCCATTATGAGAATAGACTTCGAAAACGTGCTAATGTGCCGAAAGCCGGGATATGATGTGTGTTCGTGACGTCGACACAACGGACACGCCCAATGACGACATTATTCGGCATTGATATGCAAACAAAAAGGCATAATTGAAGTTGAATGGCCAATTAGGCATAGCAATGAGGAAGAAGCGCTCATAAATCAATGCGGACAAGTCTACGAGTTCCCCACGATGTGCTCACGAAATGATTTTCTGCCAATCCGATCAATATTTCCTCTTCTTAAACCGTTGTGCTGTGGAGCATAAATAAGAAGGCGAAAAATGCCGTGTGGGCGTCAGTGATATTACGTAATCTCCGAATGAGCATCTTTATGAGCCGTAAAAAAGATAACGCCAGGATCGAAACCGTCCTTCTATTTCTTTCTCTGTGTGGAAACGATTCATCGATTTAGGAGGTGAAGACCGGTTTGCTTGAGAACTTGCCTTTCACATTTGTAATTAGAATAAATACCCTTACCAACTTTGGGGCTCATATCGTTGGAGGGACAATCTGTGAGTAAACCACTAACGGACTAACCATAAACTTTATGGAGCGTTCATAGTTGGCGACAGATCAGGCGATTACGCGACTAGGCGAGTAGTAAGGGAAGGATACGGACTGATTTGTTGCTCCGCCCACTGAGCGATCGCCTAATCGCCTACTCGCCTACAACGCTCTATGGGCGGAGCAAACCAATCAATACGTATGTAGTCTTCCCGCCTAATCGCCTACTCGCCTAATCGCCTAATCTATACGTATATTTTTCATTATAGACTAATCGCCTAATCGCCTAATCGCACGTACGATCGCCAACTCTGAACGCTCCATTGAAGAGGGAAAGGGATTCTGAGGAGGATGTGGGCTTCGTGTACCCTCTGACGCTTCTCTTACCTCCTGGGCCTAGTGCTAGTGTTA
>MU868883.1:47091-59021 GCA_036418205.1 Ostertagia ostertagi | reverse complement strand
GTTGCTGTCATGTTTTGGAAGGTGTCATGTATCCGTAGACATGGCTGCCACACGACCTGGCTTTGTCTGTCAGCAGAGCAGCGACTCAAAGCATCGGGCCTCTCACATGCAGGAGTGGTTTCGACAGCATGGGGTGCTTTTAAAAGACCAGCCAGGCCAGACTCTTGAGCCAAACATTACAGAACCACTAGGGGAGGACCTACAAATTCGCATGTCAATGAAAGAGCCACGAAAATAAGCGCCTACAGAGAGAGACCCCACTAGAGGGCGAGTTCATTGACCCCACTTAAACCCAGTTTATGTATCCAATACTTTAGAGAGTTCTGGGCAATGTGCTAGACTTGCTTAATGTTAGTGACTGTTTACTTGACTGTTCTGTTGGGTTATACATTATTTAAATCAAATAAACGGATCAAGTGATCTTTCACCTGCCTTCATTAATTTCGAAAAATCTAAAATTTTCTAAACCCAAATTTGAGCTGAAGGTTGAAATTTTCTGTGTGGATCACAAAACACGTAGGTAATACCACATTCTTCTGAAGCTCCCCGGTCACGTTACATTGATCAAATTTCAGAGCAATCAAGAGGGCTTCGACTTTTTCCGAAAAACTTGCTCAAAGCATCGCGTGAAGGACCTAAAGCAGCTTTGTAGAGCACAGAAAGCCCTCCCCAATAGGCCTGATTTTGTTCCCACTGAAAACGATCGAATTAAAAAGCAGGCAGAATTGCACACTACGCACTATGACATTACTCGTACATGAACATATCGTAGAGATCGCCTGAAGGCTGCAGTAATAATGGCTGAAGAGCAGCGTATCCTGCCCTCATTGATAGTCATCGGGTAAAAGGCCGTAAAGAGGCAATCTCAAACACACCCCCGGCGTGCTGACACGTCTAGTCCACCAACGTCATCGAAATCGCGTCGCCATCCAATCATCGTAATTTCTGCCTTTAAGATCAGCAGGACGCTTTTCATACAGTCTGCATTCCCAATGCGCAATTTCGAAATCTACTTCTTCATGGTGGATTGCTTTTCAAAACCTCCTTTTGTATCGAATAACCGTTTTTCGACTGCTGTCACTTGAGTAAGGGTAAAGGTGATGCGTATTAGACTGGCATTCTCTCAGCCTCCATCGAGAAACTGATGAAGGGAGTGCTGTAGTCATCTGACACACTGACAACAACCCGTTGTCCGTGTTCCTCGACATTTTTTTATAGTTATTCAAAATCAGCACTACACTTCCAATAAGATCCGATGATGAAGATGAACAACTCCTCGTACTGAAAAGCCAAGTAATTTGATCAAAACGATGCCTATCTGCGCGTAAAGACTATGGCGTTCGCGTCCTGCTGTCGTCAGTGTGTTGGACCAACAAAAGCTGTCCTCGTCGCTCCAGGAGGCTTCAAATTTCGAGTCATGCAATCCCAGCATGTTCAGTAATTTTATGCATTAAGCTGGCACAAATACCGTATGTCCCTGGTTCTGGATCAGATGTAGCGCTCTTGGTGATGATCGACTTTACAAAATCAAGTGAAAAGCTATTCAACGCGGTACGTTAGTTTCCTTTATATTTTATAATCGTAACAAGTATCTTTCCATGTTTTAGGAGTATCAGGGCGAGGCAAAGGCTCGTAGAAGTTTCATTAGACTTCGGAATCTCCAACCCTTCTAGATATTCTTGAAAAGACCATTACGGAGGCTTCCATAGTAGGAGATGATAGAAGGCCTACGAAGGGTCATTATGGTGGTTATAGAAACACTCATATATGCGTGTGATTCAACGGTGAATTCAGTTGCTGAACCATCTGCGAGCCACGAAATCCTGAAAAGCCTCAGAAAACGGTCGCCTAACATCATAGCAGTCTGACACCGTAAGGTGGTCTCGGGTTAGGAACCACGTCATTTGCATGACTCGCGCGAAGCATCAGTGTCGCCAGTGTATACCAATCTTTGCTTTGGCGCCCTCACAGGAAGAAGCTTCCTAATTCGTCAATATTGGAGACGGTAGCCTGTGTGATGTTCCTGGTCCAGATTAATACAACTTGTTACTGTGGGTACGACACGGTTGTGTATTTGGTGTGAAGTGAGAACCCAATTTGTCAAATTCCGTTGCGTACCCACATCGCACTCCGCACACCAAGCTTGAAAGAAAGAACTGGAAGTCCGGTGTTTGACGTCATGTCACTCTATGGTTAGCGTAAAGTCTGTCACGAGGTACGATTCTCACTGATATCTAACCTAAGCGATGAGATTCAGGACACACATATAAGGAACCAATACGGCCCAGTGCAGAGGGTCACTGACAGAAACACGTAATAGAACGATTGGAAAAGATACTCTCCATCGAAGACCGTGATTTGGAGCGGTTGATAGGTGAAGCTGTCCCAGATTATAACGAAACTTTAGAAGAGAAAAGCTGCTTTAAGAACTCTTGTCCAACACTGCCTCCGTCATGAAAGCATTAGCAGAGCATGCTTTGCAGTCCATAATGTACATACACACCATCGAGAAGAGCTTCCTATTCCTCGAATATCCCGATTTACATTTGCTGGGCATTATTGGCGCAAGAGTGTGCGCCGCTATAGCTCTTCTTAGTACCACAGGTGCTTCATAGAGATTGAGTGGAGGAAACGGACAAGCTCTACCATTCGCCAAAAGAGCGTAGCGCTCCAAGGGTTTTCCATCTAAGCCGCTTGATGCGCTCGCACATTTCCCATGCTAGAGAAAGTGGAATCAAACGCATCACTGTAAAGATTAACATAAGAATGACGTACAGCGTCACAACAACGTTGATCAGAATTGCATTCCGCGATCACAAGTGGGGAGGTCGGTATGCCACTCATCTTTATGCCTCGCCACTCCATATCAAATGGACTCCAAAACAACCATGTTCAACGATGGTCCTGGGTGCAAATGTTCGTATTTTCGCCACATGTGGCTGTGTCCAGAATCACTACCCACACTCGATTTGCTCTAAACAGGGAAAGCACGCATCCCTCAAATTGGGTCCGTATTCCATTATCTCGTACCTAGCAAATGTACCTGTCGATGCGCGGGTTTCAAAGGAACACCAGGTACTGGTGGACGGACAAAAAGGGTATTCATATGCGGTCACTGTGCCACTGTTTGAGCTAAGATTACATGCCTTATAATCCTGATAAATGTTCCAGCACCTGCAGCCTGTGACTGACAGGTCCCATGCTTGCCTGTTGCGAAACGAAGCAAGCACCTGTGAACCACCAACTCCTCCACGGACAGCCAGTAGCCTGTGGTTCATATCGCTCCCCATGCGCATCAAAGCTGTGAGCAATACCAAGTTCATGGACCTAACTTGCAACACATCCTCCTTGTTCTAATTTCCCGACTATTCTTCCTAGCGTGAAATCAGCCTACTGTTGTCTCTAATACGTGCTGTGATCACAAACACCTCTACCCCCTTGTCACTACACTCCTTGTCCTGTTTAGCAACCCGTATGTTCTGCGCCCTCAGGCCTTCCGGTTTTGATTTAGATTTGACCGGTCATATGGATTAGTGAAATACAGGCCCACTTTGTGCCATTTTATGCGTTCCGTCATTGGAGCTGTTGCACCCAGTGTTGGGCAGACGGGTCTCCGATGTCCCTTTCGTTCCACCACACTCTTAACAAAGTGTGGAGCTTAGAGGTTGCCGGGTTTTGCTGTTCAGAATCCCAAATTATTTGAATCTATGTAGGTTAACTGTTCCTGTAGATTTGTTAGCCTAATGAAATAACTTTGTAGAAAACCACTCGATGTCATACCAGTATTGTAGCTAATAGGTGTGAAAGCATTTGAGATACGAACTGCATGTTTCCTAATCTTCACGACTTTACGGAGATGTCTAGCATCTTATCATATCGAATACTCTTTGAAAAATAACTGCTAGTTTGTCCTGATCCAATCTCGTGGCGTTGGGTAGAGCGGTAAGGGTGGCACTCGGAGGGTAGTTGAGTGTGCCATCTTCAAATAAAAAGAACCCATCACCGAAATAGAGTGAATCACAGGTGCACCGTGTGGATTACGACAGCGCGTCCCACCCTACCAGCTGGTTGACTTTCCTATGATGTTGCTTGGTGTTTGCGCCGGTAGTGATGAAGAAGCCTCTCAAATAGGTTCGGGAAAATGGGTGTAATAGCCCCGAAAGACAGCGTGTAAATGGCGCTAACTAGTTCTCATGTAGGATAACGTCGATGCTACTTCCAAAACATGATTTACGCCTTCAACATTTTTCTTGGAATTTAATAACAATAAAGTGAATCACTAATTGTGAGACAACCTAACAGATATAGAAATATTATTTCAATAACCTTGGTGTGTATGTGGCCCCAGAAGTCTACTAATACTGATAACAAACAAAGTGCTTTGAGTTCGGTTTCTTCACAAAAAATGGGAAAGATTCCATCAATCAAACAGATTCCCAGATATCAGCGTAAAACTACAGCCCTGACTGACTGCTATTCAGTATCATCGTATTGTGACAGCGGTGCCGACCTCCGAGCATCCGCCCCGTAGACAAGCCCATGCTGACATATAAACAACGAACTATACAGGGGGGGGCCAAAAAAAAAGACATTTTGCCTATGTCGGACTTCGGCTCTTTTTTCTTCGCAGAGATTGCTGTCGTTGACGGGAGTTCCTCAGCAGAGTATTCCCTAAGTGTTCCTCTATTAGTGTACGCAGGCTCTCCTTCACTGCCCTCACCGTCTTCAGAATATGACGTCATCTGTCACCGTCGTCAGGCTCAAGGAGGTCTACCCAATCTTTCACCGTCGTCAGGCTCAAGGAGGTCTACCGTAAGAGCTTCAGCCTGAAGCTCTTACGCAATTTCGTGAATCGATTTAATGTTGGATAGTTTTCTAGAGGCATTAGCTACCACTGTGCAAATCCCCTCGGAACTAGCTTTCCAGTAAGGGTCGTTATGGTACACGATCCTTCGAAGACCCCATTGAGATCGACCAGTGCACCATGTTTCCAGGGCAAGATTTTCTATATAGAATGGAATGCACTCTTTAATAATAAGTTGGAACCGTTCGGTCTGAGTTGAGTAAAATGTGCTTAAATCCATCTGGAAGTGGAGGCAAAATGTCTTTTTTTTTTTTGCCCCCCCTGTATATGAAAGACCAAAGAATTGCGGGAACGGTATACATATGGAAAAAATTATGAATTGAAACTTCTGAAGTTTTTTATGAATATTAAACAGTTCAGGTAATTGACTATGTGGTCAATATTTCTGAATATGTGTCAAAGGCGAAAATCGGAATTGTAATGATCAGTTGCCCTTCAAAGACACTCCTTGATATGGGAATCTACTCTGGACCAGAAATACGGTAATATCTAGCTTTATGTCGCTTTCATCTGCTGAGAGTTCATCTCTCATTAGTCAATATAACAAGTTGGCTTCAGCAACTTAAATGATGTATTATCCTCACTAATTTCACCGTTGTCTTTGACTAGGAGTAGTTTTTTTTTTCAGAAGTAAAGTAATTGCACCCACTGAACCGTTGAAGGAGAAAGGAACAGCTCAAGCTCTCGAGTTGGGTAAAAAGATTCTTGAAGTGAGTGTTTCAATACAAATTCTTGGTCAGATATGAAACTGAGATTTGCATCGGCTAAAGTCGCGACCACTGCATTGGCTGGTGCACACATAATCGTCATTAGAGTTTCAATGGTAGCTGAATACGTAAGATCTCTGAGTTTGATCAACGCGGAGTACGTTAATCTTATCAGTACCTTGCATTCTGCGAGTAATTTGCAAGTACTCCCGGCTTTATTTGCAATTTTGAAGAGAAAATTGGAAAACAGCCTCAAGAAAAAGTTGTTATGCCGCACCCTCCTTAGAGAGTTTATCGGTTCGCCTTGTCTTGTGTCGGGTTTCTCAATCTTGAGGGCTACACTGCTGGCACCATCGGATCGTTTTTAAAGGAAAATTATGAATATTCAATATCGCCATTCAATATTCTTTTGATCTGTGCAATTTCAAACCTGAGACGGGACTGCGAGACTACGATGAATTTCCTAGCCAAACTTTGACATGGATGAGAGGCGCTTCTGTGTGATCGTCAGAAGGAGTCATGTTTGATGGATATGGGAATTAAATTCTAGAGCACAGGGCGACCGAACAAAAGGAAATCTCTTTGAGAAGTCCGGGGCGGTCATTAAAGAGTCGCGAGAAAGAAATTTTTAAAATGCTGCGATTCCGCTCTGTCAGCAGCTATAGTGTAACGGAATGTTTTCATCCCTATCCCCATGGTAGAAAACTCGGAATTGAAAGCTATATTTGAGGTGCTACTAGATATAGCGAAATGATAGGCTAACTATGAGAACCTTGAATGGAGATTCTATGTAGATTTCCTCTAACAAGGTTGGTTACTGATGATTCCTAATTGTAACGTAAGAACGGCATAGTTTACCTATCATAGAAAGCCTGTACCCTTGATTATGAGCGACCCTACCTCGTAACTTTATGCTGCTAGGTCTTACAGCTGCTAACTTGGGGCCCTTTACATAATCTCGCATGAGCTTCGTCGCTTGCCTTATCGTGGTGTCGGCTTTCCATGAAGATAATAACGCATAGTGAAAATTATTTGTGGGGGGGGGCGCACCGCTTGAAGGAGGTACTATCGTAGCTGATGTGGCGAGACTGTGAAAGACTGGGTGAGATCAGTTGAAACAGAAAAAAGTTGTTTCTCAGAACTAAAAGGAGATTGACGTTGTTTTCAGAGCGAAACCAGAGAACACAAGATGATCCTCATAATGTCAGATGGTGGGAACTCAACGTGTCTCAAGGATAAACCGAACGAAGACGAAATCAGTCTTGCAGAATTAGTAAGATTTTGAAAATTGAGTTTTGCTCTTGTTCTTGACCCTTTCCCCGATCACTCGCTAACTGGTACTAGTTTCCATGTAAGAAGGCTTCTGCTTCAAACAAATTTCCACAAATTCACTTGACTACAAATCCTTTGAAGATCAACCTAGTACTTATTCATGAGCAGATAGTAGACTATTAAAGAGAAATAAATTCACACTATGACGTTATTGCAGCTACGCAATCTGGGCATAAAGATTGTCTACTCTATCGTTGGAGACAATCCTAACAAAGATAACATTGACAGAATCACCGGAGATCCCAAGCTCGTTATCACTCTGGGTGATTTGGTTGTAAGTTTCAAGATTATATTCTTCTAGTTTGAATGCAAAGAATAGTCTTCTCATATATGAACAGAGTCAGAACGTCGTTTCAGCTGCGCTATGTAAGTAATGCGCATATACGAATGTATACTACAGGGGGGCCAAAAAAAAGACATTTTGCCTATGTCGGACTTCGGCTTTTTTCTTCGCAGAGATTGCTGTCGTTGACGGGAGTTCCTCAGCAGAGTATTCCCTAAGTGTTCCTCTATTAGTGTACGCAGGCTCTCCTTCACTGCCCTCACCGTCTTCAGAATATGACGTCATCTGTCACCGTCGTCAGGCTCAAGGAGGTCTACCGTAAGAGCTTCAGCCTGAAGCTCTTACGCAATTTCGTGAATCGATTTAATGTTGGATAGTTTTCTAGAGGCATTAGCTACCACTGTGCAAATCCCCTCGGAACTAGCTTTCCAGTAAGGGTCGTTATGGTACACGATCCTTCGAAGACCCCATTGAGATCGACCAGTGCACCATGTTTCCAGGGCTAATTCTTCTGATGCCGTCCACGTACGTGGCCACTATGAAGATTTTCTTATAGAATGGAATGCACTCTTTAATAATAAGTTGGAACCGTTCGGTCTGAGTTGAGTAAAATGTGCTTAAATCCATCTGGAAGGAGGCAAAATGTCTTTTTTTTTGGCCCCCCCTGTATAAGAGGCTCGGCAGTGTGTACGTGTCAGAGTTGTATGCTCAACCGTGACGCAAGTGGTCAATTCGTCTCACGCACGCGGTCTGCGGATGAATCCTGGATTCGACTGTCCGAAGCGTCGTCAGGCAAACCAAGCCTTCAATCTCGCCTGGGTAGGTGCTGATCGTTGCCAGACTATACTGGTGGTGCGAAGAAAACACATGCTTTTACATTGCTGGGCTTCCGCAAGTCACTTGTATAGGCATCGCATCAGACATCACTACAAATGCCAAACTAGAATATTTAGATATGCAGCTCCCCAGAAGGATTGGATCCAATCAAATGCTCTCGGCTTATGACCTATAGCAAAAAGAAAACATGCACCCATAGCACTTTGCAGCAACAAAGACATGATGACTTTGAAATGGGCAACATCGATTGCGCTCTAACAACACTGCCTAATCTCTTCCTATAGTGAGCGGAGGGCATCGACGGAATCCAAACGAGCCTATCAATATAGGAGCTGCAGTTTTGGGCAGCAATCGCGATTGATATTGATGCAGCAAAAAAAGGCAGATGGCATGAAAAGTTGACCGATGGAATTGAATGCTGGTAAAGGATGCAACATTGAAGAAAAAGCTGAAGAAAGCGGCCTAAGGCCTGCAAAGCGAAACCCTCGTCTTTCCCGTCGCTGACTCCCGCTCTGGAAAAGACACCTCGGTTGCTTCACATATATGACGGCAGCACCGACGTGTCTCGTCTAGAGCGGAAATCTGTTCCGCCTTTCTGCAAGATGGTTAGAATTCGATGAGAGGGCATAAAGAGGAGACGTTGAAGGGGGTGTCAAGCCGATAGGGACAAGCTTCTTTCCACAAGGCGCTACTTTTCGCTTGAAGCCACAGATTTTCTTTACACAGAGTAGACACATTTGCCCTTCTTCAACACAAAATTTGTCATGTCTTCTGTCTTTGAAGTGGAGATGCCGAACAGGTGGACAGAAAAGCAAAGAGAGAGCGATCATCTCCTAGCTGATATCGAACTTTGAAGGCGTATTACGTGTCGTACTTTCGAGTTTGTAGGAGGGGGGTGTAATCATTTTAGTCCTCGTAAATTAGTGTGGGATGAGGGGAAAAATAGATTTCTACGGTAGTAGCTTGGTGCGAGTGGAAGCGCGCAGAATAAAAATTGCGTTTTAGCTGCGAATACCCTAGAAAAGACACGCAGTAGTTGGGAGTGTAGTTAAAAAATGGGTTGAAATGGGAAATAGAAGAGAAATTTTCGGATATTTACCGTTTCAGAGTGACTATATACTCCCCCGCTCGACGGCATTTTTGGAGGAAAAAGTGGGCGGGGTTTTGATGGAAGATGGAGATGGTGGAGGGGGAAAAGGGGGTCGTATCAAATCCACCGTTGGGGGAGGGGGGTCGTAAAAATTTTTCGAAAAGTAGCAACGATAGGACAGACCCTGCCTATAGCCGCTCTGTGAGAAACTTTTGATACGCTCAATGAATGCTAACTAATACTGTGGTTGTCAACAACCCCAGCGTCCAAACGTCGGATCATTCGGTTGGTCGAGATAATGATGAGCTAATGAATCTTTTTTAATGTGGCATACGGTAGTCGTTGTCGTATTTCTTCAAAAATCCACCTCACACCCTTGAAGGGATCCTTCGGAAAATTCCTGCTTCGTTTCTTGACGTGAACGTGTCAGCTGTGATCAAGCAGCACACAAAGTTTCATGCATGAAGATCGTGGCCCAAGAGAAACAACGTACAAAAACTACACATGTACATTTCGAACTTAACACATTGACGACAACGCGGGGGATATATATCCCGCGCATTGCAGGCCATGTCGGACCGTGCGGGATATATATCCCCCGCACCCATTACACTCATTTTTTTCGCGCACGCCTGATTCTTTTAGAAGTTTCTTGTATTCATTCCATGGAAGAGACCTTGACGTAGCTACAAACATAGTGGCCCATAGAATGGTCACGTATGCTTTAATTTAGAGGAGGATTTCTGAACCATACGAAATCTTCATTTCAATAAATTTTTCGTTTACTTTTCTTTTTATTAATGTGAAGATTTAAATAGTAGTAGAAGTAGATAAGGAACCTTAGGGATGACAATATGTGTGTTTTGATTGGAATAATCAACGTAAAATTGCTTTTGAGGTCCATTGCAGCTAGTTCTGACCAATTTCGCTTTTTCATTGTTACTCCATGTCTTTCGATCGAAATTTCCACTACTGTACCCTGGGTAGGTTGTGCTCATTACAATTTACTGATCTGGTTTTGTATTGATCATTATTATGTATTTATCACTCAAAATCTGCTTGAACGACCTGAGGCGGCCGCGCCCGCAAAATCGCCCCGGTCCCACGTGGCCAAAAAAGCCAAAACTCGCGTTGTCGTCCGCTCGACGGCATTTTTGGAGGAAAAAGTGGGCGGGGTTTTGATGGAAGATGGAGATGGTGGAGGTATGGAAAAGGGGGTCGTATCAAATCCACGTTGGGGGTAGGCCGCCCATTTGCTGAAACCATTCGACACGCTCAATGGAATGCTGAACTAAACTGGTGCTTGTCAACAACCCCCATGCGTCCAATGTCGGGATCATTCGGTGGTCGAATAATGATTGATGCTAATGAATCTAATGGTGATACCCGGTAGTCATTGTCGTATTTCTTCAAAAATCCACCTTACACTTAAAGGAATCCTTCGGAAAATTCTTGCATTCTTTCTTGACATGAATGTGTCAGTTGTGATCACTGGAAACAGCACACAAAGTTTCACGCATGAAGATTCGGTTTCCGAAGAGAAACAAACGTACAAAAACTACACTTATGGACAATCGAAGGTAATTCGGGCGGAGCCAAAGGCGAGGCATGGAAAGAAGTTGGCCTTTGGCCGGCTACGTATCAGGCGACGCAATGAAGAATCGGGTTAAAGCGCGCGATTTCGGAGAGTAGAGACAAATCGATCGATAGAATAGGATGGAGTAGAAGTGTAAGATGTGAATGCAATAAAGCAGAAGGCCAGAAAGAGTTTCTAGTGAAGGCACTCCAAGAACCAAGTGGAAGCATCCCCGTCGCCAGCATTTGTGAAAGACGTCCGTGGGCACTTTGAACGCGTAGCAGCCCTTTCGATTTTTCGAATTTTTTACCAAAACAAAAGCAATATTTCTGTTCTTTTCATTCTTATCGTGGATAATGAGTCTCAAGCCAGTGATTTATGGCTGAAATAGAATCATGATTTTTCCGTGAAGGATTCCTTTAAGAATTCTGGCAGAGTAGCGTTCGAAGGAGTTTGCTGCTGATCATGATCACCCGAATAAAATGTTATGTGTTTTATCTACGATCTGGTTCTCCTTGAGCTCTATGCTCTTGCGCTGATCGTCCTTATTGCTTTATCTACTGTAATCACTTATTGGAAATACAGCGCTTTATCGCGTTAGCGAAGCGCGCTATGAACTTGGTGACACACATGTACACTCAAAACAGACAGACTTAGCGTTTTATATATAGTAGGGATAGGAATAATCTGTGTTATATTATGTACATCTCTTTAGTTGATTATCTAGAAAGTTTCCAATGAGAAAAATCGGGCGGACCACACATGTACAGGGGGCCAAAAAAAGACATTTTGCCCAGGTCGCACTTCGGCCTTTTTTCTTCGCAGAGATTGCCGTCGTTGACGGAAGTTCCTCAGCAAAATATTCCTAAATGTCCCTCTATAAGTACACGCAGGCCCTCCTTCACTACCCTCACCGTCTTCAGAATATGACGTCATCTGTCACCGTCGTCGAGCTCAGGGAGGCCTACAGTAACTGCTTCAGCCTGAAGCTCTTACATAATTTCTTGGATCGATTCAACGTGGGATAGTTTCCTAGGGACATTAGCTCTAACTATGCAAACCCCCTCGGAACCCGCCCTTCGGAACCCGTCGTAACGGTACACGATCAGTCGAGAACCCCATTGAGCTCGACCAGAGCACCATGTTTCCGGGGCAAATTTTTCTGATGCCGTCCACGTAGATGGCCACTATGAAGATTTTCTTATGAAATGAAATGCGCTCTTCAATTCTAATGGGAGCAC
>MU868883.1:0-34436 GCA_036418205.1 Ostertagia ostertagi | reverse complement strand
ATCGCTTTGAAGCGCTCTGTCTAGTGGTAGTGTCAGTTTTGTTCGAATGTGGTTGTTGCCACTTTTCTAAAGCCTTGAAAACCACCTGGTCAAAAGGCGATTTCGCATCACTTCATTATTTCAACCATAAATAGCCGAAGAGAGGCGCGAGCACGTCGCAATATCAGCTATGTGTTTGGTCTAAGATTCACAAAAACAGCGCTGTGCAGCAATGGTTCAGATAGCTTTTCCAGAAATTGCGAGAGCCTCGAAGATGAAGAGGGTAGAGGTTGGATATCGGACATGAATAAAAATAATTAAAGATTTTGACTAAACTATATCTGCACAGAACTGTAGAGAGTCCAATACTAAATTGGATATAACCCACCTGTTATTAAAAAACGCAGAAGGCTGAAAATTTTGAAAAAGTCGACAAGCGTGTACCGCTGAGAGTCCCGGTTTCGAACACTCATCCGCTCTCCTTCTACCCTCTTCTGCTCAATGAAAATGAACTCTTTTCATTGAATTGTAACGTGCAACACAGAAAAGATTCGTGGCAATAATCGGCGAGCCTCCTCTAAAAACTTCAATCGAGATTAGGGTCAGCAGGTTTTCTAAAAGGTGGAAATGCACGAGGGCAAAGTTGTAAACACTTTCACAAGGATTGTGGCAGGTGCGGCTCTTCAAGCCCAGACGGAAATGTTGCAGAGGACTCTACTTTCAACAAAGTGTCAAATACACCGAAAATTAATGAATGCGCCAATAAGAATTATCATAAAGGGGGACGATCCTTCTCTCGATGTGTCTCGAACCCAACGCTGTTCTGTGAAATTGAACTAGATGGGCTACTGAAGTGCGTTGCTAACATCTTACTCAATAAACCTCTTGCATATCCGCTGCCACTTTTCCTACCGTCTGGATAGCTTCTTTGAAGAGAAATGCTTCGAAGTTCAGCATGATGCTAAAATGGCCTTCGCCGGATTTATCGCTTACAGATTCCAGCACTTCCAACAGCTAACAATAAGATGTTTTGACACTTGTCTTGAATGAAAGCGTATGGGATTATAATAGCTTTTATTCTCGATCGAAAGCGTTGTGCTTGGACCGAGTTATGCGCATTTGAATTCAGTGTCAAAATCGACGGAAACTTTCCGGACAGCCTAAAAGTTGGTGAATTGTTGAACGAGCTGCGCTGCCAGCAGTAGCAGAACTGGAGCAACTCAACTGTAGTATGGTTTGGCAGTGCCACCAAACGCGTTGCGGTGAACTCGTTCATACGTCCGCTTTCTGAGCTGTTACCTGTTCATGAGTGAAAACCAACGGCCAAAAAAGGGTCCCTTTTGCGTTTCTTGACGGATTTCCCTGCTTTTCCCGCTATTGGTGTGCCATTGTGCACTCCATGTCCCCTCTAAGCCCCTCTACACCCTCTACAAGTGAGCAATAGCACATATATTTGTGATAATTAGTGCATGTGCGAGTAGGCTCAAAAAGCGTTCGAAATACGCACGAACTTTTGAGAAAACCGAGTGCATCGCTGATAGCGCGCCTTTGGCCTCTATGATTACTTCCTTGAGCCAGCAATCTTAGTTTTGAGCGTCGGTCTCTGCAATATGTTCGCATATAAACTTGCCTTTCGGAAAATTTTGTGATTTTGAGGCATGCTAAAGAATTTGAGAAAACGCTGTGCAATGAGTTCGGGTGGATCTATCAGTGGACAGGTAGTATAGAGCTGCTTAGAAAGATCACAAAAGAGCTTTTTCGACTAGAAAGAGTGACCGCGCGAGAAGCTTCTCTCAGCCCGCATAAATGCCTCGGCCCGCAACTTTGCATACGTACCCTCTTTCAAGGAAACCTAAAGCGCATCGAGTGCAGACCCCACACCACAAGTGACGACGGCCTCCAAGCAAACCTGATGACACATAGTGATAGTTGACATTTGGTGAATGGGAGCTGTATTGGTGACAACTGATAAAATACAACTGCAACAGCTAATCATTTATTGGCCAGAAAACACTTTGCTTGTGAAGGCGTTCGTCACTGTGGGTGGTGTCTGCACATCAACGCGTTCTGTTTGCTGAAACTGGAGCCGATACCGCTGTTTCTCTGGCGCCTCTGCTTGCATGCTAGCTTGTTTCTATAGTCATACTTGCTTCTTTTTTTTGAGCTTCAGATTATTTTTCGGCACGGATTGTAGACCGCATGATTTCATCTCCTCATAACTAAGTCATTTGAAATTTTCCTTCACTATCATTTGTTTTGGTAAACCACATTTCAAAATTGTCGTGAACAGCTTCCATGCCCATACAACAGTGCCAGCTCACGATACCGTTATGCAACTGTCCTAATGGAGTGGCGGAGCCTAAATGTCAATTTGAAATGAGTTCCGCACATGCGACGGTCTTGTCTTACTCAGCACCCCAACATGCGGTTCAACTTTTCCACTCCTCTCCGTCAGTTCTGTAATCCTAGTTTGATGCCTTGCATACGGTTCAAAGCTGGACGGCTCAGTCTCTTACGCTTTACAAATTATTTGTTTATGCTCATTCATTTATTTGTTATATAATAAATGTAGTCCAAGCCGTTTTCCTACACTCTACATCCGATTAAAGGAGCCATGAAGGGTCTAGTCGCTGGGATTCCAGTCAGAAAGCTAGGAGTTTTTCCACTGAATTTCCTCTCATAGAATTGCCACAAATATTGGCAGTGGGTGCGCTCCTTGTACGGTGACGAAAAAAACCTTGTCAACCTCATCACTTTAGCGAGAACATTGAACCCTTCCACTGAATTCTCAATCTAAACGCGCCTGAATGTTTTGTCGCTAAACTAAAACACGCATCGACTGACTCCCTTCTGCATACGCCACCCAATATATAGCCGCTCCATCACACGCCTCTTCCCCATCGTGCCCCCCCCCCCTCCTTGGCTCTGTCCACGAGTGGGTGAATCCACAAGTGTTTTCGAAGCCATTTTTTGGAGAACAGGATTTTCGTGCATCAGTTTGTGAGCAATATCACAACTGACAACTTTACTGCAAATCCGATTATGGAAACCTTTTTTTCAGCAACTATTGCAAGAGCTCAAAAAAGCTCTCGAGTTATTAGCCAAGACCTCTAAAGCAACAACAAGGACCGCTACTACTGCTACTACTTCAACAAGCATCACTACGAGAACAACCCGCAAGGTGTGTTGGAGTGAAAGTGAGAGACTTTCGAGAGCACTCTGTGAGAACGATTAAAGATCGGCCTTGCTTGTCCGAGAAGTAGGGATTTTTTTTTGATGTCGCCTACAATTGATCTGATAAAAAAATAAGATAGCTATTATCATTCTCCATATTCTCCACAAGTCGACCGACACTAATTCTTAAATTTTGCACATCCGGTAGTGCTGGGCGGGATGTAATTCAGTGGCACGCTTAACACGCGCGCGGGCCGAGGATCGAACCTTGGCTCATGCGTTGTCCGGGCCAACCAGCCTTCCATCCCTCCGGGATCAGTTGATTGGTGCCAGACTTCTTTGGGAGATAATAACCACTGTATGACATGCTGGCCCCACACATCATTAATAGTGGCCTAAATCGCATTCATTGCACTACGAAGCACCACTGCAGTAGAATGCGTGCCGCGTTCTAAAAAGGGGTTTATTAACGGCAGATGTTTTATGTAGGAGTGGCGTTCTCCCTAGCGCTATCCGCCTACTGAAGGCTGAATGCTGAATATTTGTAATTAATGCTTGCACCGTCTGTTCGCCGATCAATTTGCAATATAACACCCTCTTCGTTTCCCCCTTTCGTAAGAAAGGAGGCTCTCAACCTGTCGCACCAAGGTCCATTTAGCTTCGTTTAATTATATGTGTCACTATAGACCAATTTTTATTGAGAATGTGTCAGCGCACCTACTCGTGCATTGAAATAAATAAATAAATAAATAAATAATAATACAGTAAACAAAAAAAATAATAAATAAATTAATGTAGTGTCCTTGCCGCCCACGCAGGAATGTTGTAAAAGATAGGAGCACACAATATATGCAAGCAAGCACATCTAGCAGTGTATGAAAAATAAATGCCTCCACAAGATTGAACATTGGAACTCGTCGGATGGAGAGATGTTCTTTCATTTAGACCATCCAACTTCCCTCCATTCCCCGCTCGGGTGCAGATACTTCAATCGTATTTATTATCGACTTCACGGAATCAGTTGAGAGCTATTTTGACGCGGTAGGTTGCTTTTGAATCTCCTCTAAATGATCACTGTGTATTTGAGTGCATAATGCGATCGATTTTTCCAGATTTCTTGGGGCTGGTGGAAATAAATGGTTGCTGGCTGTTAAACCTTCTGTCAGCGTGTTGATCAATCTCTTTCTTCTTCTGTCTCTTTGTTGAGCTTTCCCACCCTGTGGCGGTCCGCTTTCCTGTTTACGAACACCACCTTTTCCCGATTAGGCTGATCGGGTAGAAACTAAATTGAAATCCTCATGTCAAATATAAGCCATCGGTGGCTTTCAGGCGTCCTGCTTCTGTATGCCGCTTTCCTGCCGATCGTTAAAGTCTAGACTTCGACTCAAGGAACTCTTCAATCATTACGCGGAGGACATTTCGTACCACCTCGGCGAGCATTCGGCATCTTATCAGCATGGAGCACACCAACGCTTCTGATGTTTGTTCGTAATGTGTCCAAACGCGTGGACCCCAGCAGTCCAGCGCAGCATTCTTGTCTCCATTACACTGAGACGAGCCTCAACCTCCCTAGGTCACGGCCAGCACTCTGCTCCGTAAATGGCGACTGTTCGGACGGCGGTTCTGTAGATCTTAGAGAATTCAGTCGCTCTGGTATTTTTTTATCACAGAGAACGCTGATCATCGAGCGCTACTTGGACCAAGCTGCTCTCTCACCCGGAGTTTACTTCAGAGAGTTGTCAGCTGCTGTCGGACGTAATTGCCGACCCAAGATACCTGAATGATGTTGTACGTGTGAGCTCAGTGCCACTGATCTTAATCGAGCCTGACTCACTCAATCGGTGATCAAGTACTCTGTCTTCTTCACGTTAACCTGAGCCCAAACATAGCCAGACGGTCGGACCAGGTTTGCACCTGTTGCTCGAGCAGATGTTTGTCATCGCATGCGAGCATCACGTCATCAGCATAAAGAAGCGTCCATGGAGCGGGCTTCTGAAGATCACGCGAAATGGCATCCATAACGACAATGAATAGGAGTGGGGAAAGCGCGGAGCCTGGTGCACACCGACCGAGATGGGAATTCCATCGAAGTACCTGCCACCGTTTGCACCCGACTCCTTGAGTTCGCGATCAAAAGCCTTCTCCAGGTCCAGGAAGGCAAGATGCACAGCTTTTCTTTTCTCGCGATGTCTTTCCAGCAGAAGGCGGGCGGCATGTATTGCATCGATGGTGCCGCAGCCTGACACAAATCCACACTGGTTGATGGAAAGCTGCACGATGTCACGAATACGGCCGTCCACAATTCGCTCAAAGATCTTCATGCTGTGCGAGAGCAGGCGGATTGGACGGTAACTCGTACAGTCAGCAGGGCTGCCTTTCTTCTTCCAAATCGGATGTTGCTCTGCTGCCAACTCTCAGGCACCTTTTCCTTGCTACGGTTCTGTGAAACTTGGCAACCCATTCAGCAGTACCCCGCATTTTGACTTCCCATTCGGCCGCCAAATCATCGCGACAGCTTTTCCTGATCACTTTCCTGAACCCTTCGTCCCACGGTTATTCTCTGCACAGGACCTTGCACTGGTGGAACATAAGGGACTGCTGGATGAGCAAATTCTACGGCTGAGATGTTCTCGAAGTAATCATGCCATCGCTTCACTGCTTTCTTGCGGTCCGTCAGGAGGTTACCATTTTCGTCGTTGATGCCGAAAAACTTCTCGATGTCCTCGGACTGGCGATGGCGGGCTTTGGCAAGACGATTGAACATATTCCAAATCGCGTCTTGAGCTTCTCGCTAACATCAGCAAAGTGGGTAGCTTTTGCGGCAGCAACGGCCTTCTTTGTCGCATTCTTAGCTGCCTGATAACTCCGCCAGTTGTCGACAGTCTTATCGCCAAGAAATACGTGGTATAGCCTCTTCTTCTCACGTACTTTTTCTTTAACATCGTCCGTCCATAGCCACGCTTGCTTGTCGATCTTCCGTCGCCCAGGTTTTGTTGTGCCGAGTTCGGAACGGGCAGAACGGATTACCGATGTTGCGTGGTGACAGTCTCTTACGGCACCGCCTTTGCGTCTGTCACGAGCCCTCGATCGCGTTGCCTGACGAGGACGAAGTCGATTTGCGTTCTGGTAGTACCGCTGTAGAAGGTGATGAGGTGGGAGTCACGTTTCCGGAATTTCGTGTTCACGATGGTGAGATTGTGCGAATTTGCATACTCAAGAATTCGTTCGCCATCGGTGTTACGTGACCCATATCCAAATCCACCATGACAGTTGTAACCGTCTTTCGTAGCGCCAACGTGACCATTAAGGTCACCTGCGACAATTACAGCTTCTTGTGACGGTACCTCAGCTGTCTTCTCATCCAGCAGGGTCCAGAACTCGTCCTTTGGCTTGCTCGGAGCAGCCAGTCTGCGGAGCGTACGCAGAGAAGAAGTGGTATCGCTTACGTTCGATGACGACAACGATCTTCATTAAGACGGTCGTCGAAGCGATCAACGCTTACTATCGAAGTCACGGAAGCGTTCAGAGACAACACTCCGACGCCACTGGTGGTTCTAGGACCGCCACAAAGAACGGCTTTGAAGCCGCGGCCAATATCTCTCGATCTGCAGCAGGACCACCTCGTTTCCTGCACGGCACAGAATCAATCCGTCGGCGCTCTAGAGCTTCTGCTAACTCGTACGAGCGCCCATAAAAGTGAGCAGTTCCCAGTGGCACCACTTGGAGGAGCGGACTCCACCACCATGCGTTGTTAAATCATTGAGAAGTTGTAATTGTGCTAGCGCTAATTGCCAAGTACGGCGCTTACTGCGCACCGCCCGTTCATTTCCAACAGTGTTAAGGTCTATGGCAGATTTTTGCTGTTGAAGCAAAGAAACTATGAAAACACCAAATTGGTCCTGCGTCAACCGCCGGCAGGGTCAACCGTCACGTTGGACCGATTTCGAAAGCTTTACGACTCCCTCCCCCCTCAGGGTTAACCCCTCACGACCATCCTCCACCACCCTCGCCTGCCATCGCCATCATGGGGCTCATTCTATAGTATTCGATTCTGAGACCAGTCGACACAGCCCAACTCCGCCCACTTTTTTCCTCCAAAATTGCCGTCGAGGGGAGGGGGATATACCTACCACGAAACCGCGATCATCCTCTCATTTCCCTTTATTTCACAGCGCGCCAACCAACTGCATCATCACTTCCCTTACTGTAACATTAACGCTACCTCGCGAAATACGACCCCCCCTTTTTCCACCCCAAATACGACCCCCCACCCCTCGTTGGACTTTGTCCAACGGACGGTTGACCCTGACCGCCGGGCCGTTGCTTCTCTGTGTAAGCTCAGCGTCTTCCGCTGTGGTGCTTCCACTTGTGCATCATAGAATGAGACTAATCGTAAGTGTGCTCGATCGGTGTTTATATAGCCGTTGTGGGTGTTATCAGAATCAGCAATACGTTAGAGTAATACGTCAACACGGATACAGCCCTTCCTCTTGGAAGCGGTTGTTCTCCCTCCCTGCATCCATCTCCCACCCCCTCTTCCACGCCCCCCCCACGCTTGTCCCTCCGGCTGCCACGGCACACCATGTCCTCGCTCCTTTCTCCTCTCCCCCTCCTTCCCTCCATCTCTCTCCCTGTCCCCATTTCCCCTTTCCTGCTCCCTCCCTTCTACCCCCCACCCCTCCAGCTGCCAGTGCAGCACCAGAATGAGACTGATCGTGAGTGTGCTCAAAAGGTGCTTATATAGCAGCTGTAGGTTATCATAATCGTGACATCAACATCACGTAGAGCCCTTCGTATTCCCGGGTTCTGCTAGCGGTCGGTCCGGAAGGACAGAATGACACACACACACCGACAAACCGACACACCAAAGTTGTGGTTTATATAATGAAGTGATTGGTGATCCAGTCTGTGCAATGGTCATCTACCCTATCACCAAACAAGCGAGTGAGCAAAGACAAATGTGGCGTAGTGTGTGTAGCAAGGAAGTAAACGTCGGGACCAACGTCGGTTCCCCTATAGTTTTCCCAAAGAATTACGACCTGTGAAATTTGCTCGAATTGTCTGAGCGCGCAATGTCTTCCAGATGTTCCATCGCTGGGCAGTGCTACAGTGAACCGTCGCTTGGTCCTTTCGTTAAACGCTCCGACTGGAACTTTATCGTCGCCGACCGGCACTACCGCCATGACAAATGCGGTCCTGCCCTTCGATCTTCGACATCTTGGTAGAAAGGCAGCGTCCCCGACCTTCAATAGCTAGCAGGGTTTGGAACTCCGAGTTCTGCTCCTCACTTATGTATAAAGAGACTACACGAATATTCGCTTCTTTTCAGCGGCAAGCATTTTCGACAAATGTTATGATGCGACAGGTGATGTATGTGCTGCGCAAATATGAACGACTATAGGTTTTTCAGGGGCAGAAGTGGTGTAGTGGTGAGTGGTACGCTTACTCCGCGAGCGGTCCGGGAATCAAATCCTAGGTCGTGAGTCGCCCTTAGCCAAGCCTTCCATCCCTCCGGGGTCGGTTAATTGGTACCAGACTTGTCTGGGAGGAAAAACACTGACTTGTACATCGGCTGGCCCCCGCAAGTCATTGTATAGGCCACATCGCATTCAAACGCCACTACGAATGTACAAATGGAAGTAGAATGCGTGCCGCATCCCAAAAAGGGATTGATCAACGGCAAATGCTTTATCCTTATCCTTTTATATTTTCTCTGTTGCTTTTGAATTGTTCACCAAACAAACGTACCAATTTTTTCTTTATTTTCGGGAAGGGGAAAGAGAAGATAGGATGTTTTGGACGGTTTCAAGTTTTGAGGAAGGCTAAGTTTTCGAACACGAATTGATAGATTGAATGATTTTCTTCTCTAACACTTTGGTCTCACTCATTAAGGCCATACGAAGAGCTTACTTCAGTTCCATATCCTACAGCAGCTCTGAAGAAGTTGCCAGACTTTGTAGCTTTTCCAGGACTTTGCGCAATTTGACGGAGTGACAACGCTTTGCTACTCTCCGAGATGTCACGTTTTTTTTTTTTGAAACCCACAGACTGCTTTCCTTTCGTTCTCTGGAAAGCAGACAACAAACGTGCAAGTTTCGAGAAGAATAAAAAAACTCAAACAAAGACTTGTGCGGCTGTATGATTATTATCAATGAGTCTTTGAAGTTGAAGTCGTGAGGTTGCGCAACCGGGGCACCATTTCATCCCAACTCAGCTTTTCATGGTATACGTAAAGTATGCAAGTATAAATAGGCTGTTGTCAGCCTGACCGTACGAATGTGTTGCGAGTTATGGTGTACTACATTTTACAAGGAGCCGAGAAGAGTTGGGGTGACCGACTTTGGTAGTGCTCCGGGGTTCTCACGGGCCGAATCCGCGCGCGATCGGACGAAGCAAGATGCTTCGCGGGCTGCAGTGGAATTCAACACGTCCGAGTGTGTACAGATCGCGGATAGAAACCACAAGGTTCTGCTTTGAAGAGAAACTTCCCACCTGGGAAGATCGGTGAAATGCAGCGGTGTCAGTGAGAAGATTACAGCGAAAGGAGATGAAAGAGAGAAAGAATAAGAAGCACTAAAAATGGAGTCATTTAGTGAGATGTTATTTATTGTCAACTCTATATCTTTGCTAATCGCGGCGCTCCTGTCCTTGGGGAGAACTTTCAAAACAGGGCCAATGGAAGGTGACACTAGAACTAAGCTCATGAGAAGGGAAATACGCTCGGGAGAACAGAAATTGCTCACATCCTCCACGAGAAACTCTTCCCCTCAGGTTAGTCCCAAACACAATAATTGGTTGAATCTCTCCGCTCATGGGATTCCCCCCCCCCCTTAACAACAAGCGCCAGCAACCTAAGCGCCCTGATCGCTATAACAGCCTTTTGCTATTCCTTTTTCTTCTTTTCCTGCCGTTGCCTTTGAATATCCACGCGTTGGAATGTAATTCGAGTCGCAGACCTTGTGTAGATTCTATCCGCGATCTGCACACGTTCTGACGTGTTGGATTCCACCGCAGACGCCGCGCAGCCCGCCGCGCGATTCGCCGCGTGCAACCCCGGACGCACCAAAAGTCCCGCACTCATCGCGATGGCATGACCACGACTACACACTCCGTTGTTAAACACATAGGACGCATGTCTCGTACAGACGCGTCTCCTTTATAAACTTTTAGCATCCCAAGTGGTAATGAGGGCAGCGGAAGACAAACTACTTCGAGAAAAGGGAACCCCGGTGGCTAGTCCGGGACACAAACATCGATAACTGTGGTATTTGTTCTTTGCACAATTTTGAGAAGCGTAGAACAAGGTTAATCTGAGAGGGTCACCGAGTACCTATCTTGAGAGTACCTAGACAGCTCTCAGCTGTGGGAATCTGCCGCTAATCTGCTATCCAAGTGGGTTACGAGCTGGTAGGTAAGCATCAGAAGCCGCCAAGAGCTGGATACTTGTTGGCATGGGGTGGGGGAGGGGGGGGGGTGTGATGGTGCAATAGACAACAGCTCCTGTATAATGGCAGGGTCACCGAATCTATAAGTTGCGATGACTGCAGCTGGCTTCGAATGTATCCGGAGATCCTTTGGAGCAATGCACGCCATCCCCGATCCTTCCGTGTAAACAACCCAGAAGTGTAAACGTCTCTGCTATTGAAGAAAATTGATAGTCACGGGTTTCAGGCAATTGACTATGTGATAGATGTTGTCGCCGAAATGGATGAGGCAAGAATCGGAGCCGTATCGATCGATTGCCCTTCGGAAGTCCTTATGGAAATGGGAAGCTACACACAGCCCCGAATACGGTAAGTATCACTGCTGCTTTGTTTTCACGTATCTTCGTTAAGCGCATCCAGCACTTACATTTGCTGGTATGGGTTTCACCGTTCTCCATAGCTGAATATAGCACTAGACGCAAATTTCAGTCGTAAACTTTCACCACCGTCAAGACCGACAGACAAGAAGGGAACTGCTCAGGCTTTCAATTTAGCCAGAAAGCTTCTCGCTGTAAGTGATTAATTGGGAGATGTATGCATTGATAACACTCATTTATCAATTCAGCCCTAGAAAACTAGTCATTTCAATGTAGCGAATTTTACACGGATATTAGGACTGATTCTAGAAATTTGTTTGTGCGTTAAAATGTTGGTTTTCATTGAAGCAAATCTAAAAGTTCCACTCGCGAGTAGGCATTTATTTACCACTCCAAACCCTAAAGCATTGCAACGGCGCTGGTGCTTCCTGCTCAGGGTCAACCCTACCGTTGGGACTGTTTGAAATTTTTTTACGCCCCCTCCCTCATGAGAACTTTCTTACGACCCCTTCTTCACAATTTCTTTTCCCCTCTTTCCCCTCGAAAACACAGTCGAGCGTGAGGGGAGGGAGGGGTTGATATACACGCGGTGGAACGGCAAATTTTCCTCCGCCCTACTTGTCCCAACGTAGGGTTGACCCTGTTCTTGCCACGCCTATGGTGAAGACTTCAATGATAGATTGATTCTCGCCTAGACAAACCAGCTTTTCGTCCCAACAGCTCTGTTCTTTATCAGCAAGTATTCATACGGGAGATTGAGTACTAACAATCAGTCGTTAATCTGCATCTAACGACTGGCTGCGCAATTCAAACGTAGCCGCGCAGGGTCAAGCGAGGCGTTGAGGAAAATTTGGAAATACGACCCCCCCCCCACCACCCTCCGCCGGAGGCCGAAGTCCATGAAACAACCCTCTTCAAAAGCCGAACTATGAAAAGGTTGAAAAGCTTGTTTGATTCTCCCCCAAAAGTGCTCATAAATGCCCTGCTACCCCACCGCCCACAAAAAAATTCGCTTAAGAATTAAAAAAGTGAAAAAGTCAAAGAATAATCATTATTGATGAGTCCTACCAAACGAGCAAACGAGAAACAGACCAGAAAACGACAAACTAGCCACTAAAAATGGCATACTATTGACAAAATATCTTCTTTATTTATTTCCTCCACAAGACTTACCAAATTCTAGTACTACACAGATTGTGGTTCTCAATTTGCACGTAGCCCTTCAGTTGAAAAAGCTTTTAAAACCGCCTTCGCCAGCTGTGTGTTGACTGGACTTTGGCGTTGACCGTGGAGCAGCTTATTTACTATTGAAATTTGAACAAATATTCAAATGATTATAACTTTCTTCAAAGTTAACGAATTTTCAATCTGAAAGCAGATTTGGAAGTTTTGTGAAGAGCTTTTTCTAATCAGTACTGAAATTACAAAAAGTTATAAGAAATAACAAATTTAGATCAAATAACGAGGAAAATTCGAGACGAGCACGAGTTTTTACACTTTCCGGAGCAATAACTTGCTTCATTTCCGTCAAATTCAAAAAGTTGATACGTCATACAAAACTAGAAGATTTTCTCTACCAAACCGTTGCTAAAGCAGCTTTATACGTCCAGTATTCAAAAAATGGCCACGTTGAGGATTTTCTGCAAAATTAACGAGGAAAATTTGTGATGAGTGCGAGTTTTTTTACTTCCTAAAGCCATAACTCCGTTCAAACTCATCCAATCCGAAAAGTAAATACGCCATCATAAACTAGAAGATTTGCTCTATCAAATGCTTACTAGAACTGCTCCAAACGTCCAGTATTAAAAAAACGGCTACGTTGAGGATTTTCGCACGAGTACCGCCGAAAGGTACTTTTTCGCTACATTGGCACTATTTCAACGGCTGTATATCCTTTTAAGGGCGTATGTACTAAAGTAAGAGCAGATTTGGAATCATTGCTTTTCTCTTTCTAAGAAAAGTGATTGATTAGCGTTTTAACTTTAAAGGTTACATGTTTATAAATTTAACCCTGAAGAGTCCGTTAACGCAGTGTTGAATGGTGTACACCTCCCTGTAAATGCGCACGGACACTTTCAGAATTCTCTCGATTGTTCCTGAATTGAGGTTGTTTGTCCAAGGAGCCGTAGTTCAAGCGCGCGCAACAACTAGACCCTTTCTCGGATGCGCCGTGTACCTCACATCCCTTCAGATTCGGGGTCTTACTTGAAAGATGAAATATCTCTTGGAAAGCGTGCGAAATTCAGATTCTTTAACTTGTGTGGTGATAAAACACTGAAGTAACTAAGAATTACCGGACGCCTCAGAATCACGAAAATTTTGTGTGGGTGAAATATCATTTTCATTGGAAATCCTCTGGCCTGGCATCGACTCATCCTTGATATTTGTCCTCCGACGGTGATGATCCCACTGCACCAAAATGGCTCGATCTCTTCCATCCAGCGGGCCCGATACGACCCCCCCCCCCTGCGACGTGTCGAGGATTCCTCAACGTCGTCGACACGCTCTAGCGCTGCTAGCGGTTTCCTGTTAAAGCAGTCGCTTGAAATTGAAATTTTCTCAGGAATAGTGTTTGGTCGGAGATCCGCCCGGAATCTCAGGTGACTTTTGCTGGGAAGGTGGGAAAGCGACTACTCACGGGCATTACTATCATGTACAGAACAATCAGCCTAAATTTCTCGGTAGAAACCCCCCCGCGCGATACTGCGTAGTTTTGACGAGCCTTAGAAACTCGTGTAACTAGTGCTTGTAGAGATAAATTGTCCTGATGCAAACATGGCCCTCCATTCAGCCAGTAGCGCCATCCGGCGCCAGTGGCTTCAAACCTTGGCCGACACGGTTCTACGCAAATTTGAGTAAGACCTCGCGATATTGATATTTCGCGTGTCCTAGACTACCTAAATCTACATTAGTTCTCCAGCGCGACGCTATTGTAAATATTTTCTGTCTCGTCTGCCACTCAAACCGAGAACAATGTCGGCCGATTTTGAACACCGAGCGGACAAGGGGCATCCAATCGGCGCAGAATGCGAAGTCGTTTCATAATCGCATATGAAATTACTCACTATAGGACAAGTTAGCCGGTTGTCTCTAGATAACGCAAAATGCACTGCATCATCCGAAGGTGATAGGTACAAGGTTTGCGCGCTGCTCTGCCGGCAAAAGGCAACACATCTACGTACGAAAAGTTTTGCGTTCCTCATTGAGCCATTTCAGTAAACCCAATGAGACATCTCCAGTCACCCGCTCTGAACCAGCCGAATAAAAGACACAAAATAAAAAATAGCACCCAGAAAAAGGACATTGTGCTGAGACACGGGATGAAACTGGTGTCTAAGAGCGCTTCGTAGTGATGACTGAGCTGTGGAGGAGCTGAAAGTGGGAAGGAAAGCAAGAGAAATCATTGAAACGCTAAAATTAAGGCCTTAACCTTCAGTAAGGTCGGATGTGGTACGATGGCGAGACAGGGCGATCAAAGACAAAACACGCGAGAGAGCACGCCGTTCGAGAGAGCACGCTGATCTCTACATCAATCGAGGTGGGTGGGAAGCGTTGCAACGGGGTCGATGGTTGCAGGCCCGTAAGGATTAGCGCCCTAACCGCGCAATTGCGACAGAGCTGGCCTGATCTATGTATCTACATAGGTGAGAGCCCCACAATTTCCCTCGCTCTATCCTTCTTACTAGTCGGGCTTATCCCGGGGCTTGCCTTTGAGTGGAATATATAGAACCCGTCAATGTTTGAGTTACATAAGCGAAGACAGAAGTGAGTTCATTGTTCAAAGTTAAAGCAGGAGGTAATTTGTCTAATATTTAGAAAGAGAAGACAGCCTATAAATTCCTAATTGTCATTTCTGATGGTGAAAGAACCACATGTACAAGGAACAAACCGAGCGATGATGAAATCGACATCGCAGAAAAAGTAGGATGGATTGATTGAAATTTTATCGCTGTTTCTGTTCTTTTACTTTTATTCGCAATGTATAACAAGTTAAACAATATATTTGCAGTAGTGATTAATGTGCCGCTCCTCAGTTTTACATTTTCATAGTAGATGCACTGGATTTGTAGCTGACTTGAGGTGGTGACTAGGGCGAATAACGGACGAGGAATTCCTCGACCATGGCTCTGTACTGTGCGAGAGCAGTTCGAGAGTGAGGACTCGCGGAGAGCACAGACGGCTCGCGGGTGGCGAGAGTGATTAGCGTGGGTGAACGTACTAGGCGTTTCAAAAAGTTCTGTAGTTTTCTGACACTCCTCTTTGGATGCTTTATTTTCCTTGAAATCCGGAAAAACTGCAATCGGTATGGATATCGTTTGAAGAGCTTTTCCTGCTCTATCCTCATGCTTAGCTCAACTTTGTCCTAAAACATTTTCTTATAGCTTTTTCAAAGCTTTGAATGCGGTATACTCGATGAGCAAGTTGGCATGACTTTCTTTTTCTAGCTTTAAATAGACCTGAAAGTAGCGGGAACAGTTCAAGATATTAACGATGCACTTGGCCTAGATTCGCAATAAATGTGCTCAGAAGCAGTAGTTCGAAAAGTTATTGTAACGAAAGCGAGAGCCTTGGGTATGATGAGAGTGGTGGTCAGATATCGGACGTTGCCACCCATTAGCCAAAAGTTCTGATTGAGCACTCGTGCGTAAGACCATAGAGGAGGTTCTGCCCAACCTGGGCGTATATGGTTTGTACAGCCAAGCTATACGGAAGAAGCTGGAAAGTCCAAAAATTTGATAGGGGCGTGCCGCGACAAATCACCAATTTGAAGGGTCGTCCATCAAATTGTCGCTTGTTTTATGTGATAAAGCGACTCGTTTCTCTACAGGATTATTTCTGATGATATTGGTCGCAACGAAAGTAATGGCGGATTCAACCATCTTTTTCAAAAACTCACATTTTTGTTGAAATCAAACTTTATTCCAAATAATAATTTCCACAAGTATCTACAACAGTCCGCCATCGGTCGACAAGGGAATGAATGCCTCTCCTCCAAAATTCGGCAGGTTTCGAGTCGAAGAACTGCTGGATGTCCGTTTCCAACTGTTGACGATCATCGTACTTTTGTCCTTTAGGAAGTTAGCCAGGGAACGAAACAGGTGGTAATCCGTAGGTGCGAGATCTGGCGAATATGGTGGATGGGGTAAGACCGTGAATCCAAGTTCCGCCAGTGTGTCCTGAGTTACACTTGCTACATGCGGTCGCGCGTTGTCATGAAGAAGAAGGACTTCGCGCAGCTTAGGGCGAAGCTTTGCGACTTCAGCTGCGAGCCTTCGTAGTTGTGAGCAGTACACCTCAGCGTCGACGGTGGTATTGTTGGGCAGCAGCTCGTAATGATGTATTCCGCGAACGCTCCACCAAATTGACAGAAGAACCTTCTTCGGATGAAGCTCCTGTTTTGGGACAGGATCTGGCTTCTCGTCCGCATCCACCCACTGTCTTCTCCTGGTATGATTTACGTTAGAGCACCACTTTTCATCCCCGGTAATGACATTATTCAGCCAATCGAAACGGCGGCTCCTTGCAAGAAATCCTTTGCACACCTCAACACGCCTTTTCTTGGACTGGTCTGTCAGCTCATGCGGGATCCATCGACTAAGTTTATTGACTTTTCCCAGCTTGTGGAGGGCACGACCTACGGCCATGTCGGAGCACTGCATCTCCTTTGCCAGATCCTTGGCGCTTGCATGCGGATTGTCTTGAAGTAGATGCTCCAAACGTTCCAAATTGACTTCTGTTGGACGTCCACCACGAGGTTCATCTTCGAGGTTGTAGTCTCCTTCGCGGAACTTTTTGAACCAACGACGGCAGGTCCTCTCACTCACCACTCCTTCTCCTTCCGCGGAGCATATATTCCGGCAGGCTTCGCTGGCTGTGTGTCCCAGACGAAATTCGTAAAGAAGGCAGTGGCGTACATGGGTCGAAACATTTGGCATTTTCCAGGCTTCAAAAGGCGTGCAGACAGTAAGACTTTAGAATATGATGAAATACATTGGTCCTATGTATGGTTACGAAATATCCCGCGCTGGGATATTGTGCAGCCATTTGCCAGGCTTTTGAAAAATTCGGCCAGGACTTTCGTTGCGACCTAATATAATAAGAGCGGATTCTTCTCTATAGTCTACGAAAGTTTGCTGAATAGATCGACGGCGATGAAGCTCTACAAACTTTGCAGAATTTAAACTGTGCTGGAGGAGGGTTGTGGCAGCTTTCATGGGGTCAGCGGCTGGCCATGTTCTTCGTATCAGCCTGGAACTGAATGCCTGAACAGTGGAAAAAGCAGCCTTAACATTACGTCGAAATTCACCAAAAACTCCGAGACGTTTGTGTCCGATTCTCATTATAAGGCGTTTGTAACAGATAGATATCTTGGACGCACATCGACCACAACGTTCACAAAGTTGGGACCAGGCGACGTCAAGTGATTATGCGTAGAAACTTAAGTTCGGATAGACCTTCGTGTTCTATTTTACTGTCACATTTTGACGATTCAATAGGCTTGAAAGAAATGCATTCAGAAGCCCAAAATGATGCCAAAACGAACTTTCCCTCAAGATTTTTATCGCCTCCAGAGATTCGATTCTGAACAGCGTTCCCAGATCGAGCTCGATATTGGCAATAGAAAAGCTCTGCGCATTCTAACGGTTTTGCTTACTTGACGTTGCCTCAGTTGTAAGCGGATACGTGCATTTGAAAATTCGGGGTGGGAAGCGACATGACGTTTCTTGAAACGCTACTACTGACTGATCGGAATGGAATTCATTCGACGGCGCCTCATCGATGGCAATTTCACTCTGGTGTGTGACCCCAAAACTGATTTATCTCCGCAAAAGTAACACACAAATGCTTACAGTGGGAAATCGCATTCTCCATTCAGTAGTGGCTTTTCACGCATGGACGGAAGTGCTCAAAATTACGCGCTGTTATTGGCAGTGTCCTTTGAGGTGTTCGCAAACAGAATGATATTGAAATTATGAAATTACAGCGCACAACACAGATCTGCGGCGAATTTTGATGGTGCGACGAAAATTTTCAAATTTGGCTTGATACACCACGAATATCTGAATTCTCAGCTAAATTCTATCCGCTCCATCATCGACGGCTTTCAACCTCTTTTTCTTCGTCAACCATTATCCTCTTTTTCCCGGTCTCCGGACTGCTTCCGGACAAATAAATCTCGTGGCAAACTCCGCCTACTTCGGTGCGTGCCCCGCCCACCAATAGCATTTGGCCCCTTCCTTTCGCCGACCTCTACCCCTTTTTTCACCGGTCTCTGGGACCTCTTGGAACCAAATTACGACACTTTTGGCAAACTCCGCCCACTTTAGGTGCGTGCTCTACCCACTAATAGCAGTTGACCTCCTTTCCCTCGCCAACCTCTAACCCCTTTTTCCCAGCCTCCTGGACTTCTTGGAGCCGAGTTATGAATTTTCGTCGCAAACTCCGCCCACTTTGGTCAATGTCCCGCCCCACCATTGACAGCTGGCCTCCACTCCTCCACCCACCTCCATCCACCTTTTTCCCGGCCTCCGGGACTTTGGAGCCGAGTTATGAATTTTCGTCGCAAACTCCGCCCACTTTGGTCAAGCCCCGCCCACCATTGACAGCTGGCCTCCACTCCTCCATACACCTCTATCCACCTTTTTCCGGCTCTTTAAGACTTCCCCGACCCGAATTATGAGGGCTTGTAGAAAATGCTGTACACTTCAGAGCGCGGCCCCACCCATTGTGGGCAGACCTCGCCCACGTCATGTATGCTGGGAAACACCTTAGACATTGCTCCCTTACACCGAATTGTTTTCTGCTCTGTAGGCTTTCTCCCAACCGAGTTATGAAATTTTTCATAAAGCACTGCTTTTTTAGAGAACGCCCCGCCCACCGGGGGTGGGTCTCCCTAATTCGATGTGACTTACCAATGCACACCTTTACCCACTTTTTGGCCCAGTTTCGAGGTCGTTTTGTCACTGAAATCGAAATCTTGGTCTTCGGGACAGTTCATTTCGACGCACGCAGCCACGGTGGAAGGCGGGTCTGCGCCTAGCGTGAGTGTGTGGTTTTGATAGTAGACCTTGCCAACTGTCCCACTTGACCCTGGCCTCCATGAGCGGTCCCGAGGAGGTTAGGGAATTTTCTGCTGGCAGACATACAGACGACAGCCGAAGCGCTTTATAGTATGTAAGATTACACTGTTATCATCCGAAACAACATGCAACAACAGCCTTTCAAAATGTCCTCCATCTGCACGAATACAGGCCTGGGGTCTGTTCTTGCATCCTTCACACGTTGTACGTCGTATAACTTCGTATCCGCGTCTGCCAATGCTTCTCTGAATGCTGCAATGATTGCAGCTTTGTCAATGACAAGTCAAACCATGCTTGCCTTGATCCACCGAACCTGACTAAGAAATCAAAGTGAGTTGAGATTAGGGGAGCAAGAAGGCCATTCTCGCGGCGACGCGATATGGACAGAAATCATCACATCAAGAAATCTAATAATCTCCTACAATCCGCAGGTCACATTGGATCCCTCTCACCATCGCAGAGATACTTGCAATTTCACGCCCAATTAATGATGAATACCATAAGAGAACCTCCGCACAGCCACTCCCAGTACGCGCAGGCAGAATATACCCTTCTAATGAAGGGGTTGAAATCTACCGCAAGTAATTATTGGGACACCCTATACAAAGCTGCGGTTACTATTTCTTGCTGTCGAAAACTAGGTTATTGTAAAGTTTAATGTGATACCCCAGCATGGAAAGGTACAGCACGAATGCCGTCGAAACTTAGTTAGTATGTGCTGGCATTTGCTAGTAAACACAATGGTGACACGACGGGTGGTTTTAAAAGTGAAGTTTCCACAGAGAAAAATAGGGAGAGATATGCGCAACTGGGCAGCAACAGGGCTACCCTTGATTTCAGGGTGAGGCGTAATAGAAGGCACCCAAATGCACCGCTGGACTCCGCCCTCCACCCTGAGCCAAGCTCGAAACTTATGCTGCTTCTCTTTGCTGGTCCTGGAGAGGAAGCTTATTTTCGCTTGTCGTGCTTGTCGAGGCAAAATTCTTTCACTTTTCATTTGCTACGCGCTACACTTCAATCTTCACTGTTACCTTATACCCATATAATCCAAGCATAAAAGGGGTCGAGCGCGGCTCTGTGTCTGGGTTGATGCGGCAATTATTGCGGGAGTTACTGGTGTCTTGGTGAGGGTCTGGGGGTTAGTAACTCTGCCAGAATAAGCAGTTGAGATTGTCGCTTGTATATGAGCGATGATGTTATGTTTGTGCATGAAAGTAGTGAGTTACTCATAGTGGGCGTGCTATTCTTACAACTATTGCACGGAGGGGGGTGTACCATGTTTACGCATTTTTTTGGGTGTAGCTTTCTTTTTTATTGACTGTGGTATTACATCACTGTTTTTGCTTTCCAAGGTCGCGGTTACAGGAATTTAGAGGTGTTTGTGGGATTATTTTGATTCTTCAAGCGGGTTTCAAAGGCAGGAGCATTGTTTGAGGACAAAAAAGTTGCTCACACAATTTGAAGACTTGTCTTTTCCAGCTGAAGCTGAGTGCAACTTTCTTTGACACAAGGAAACGTTCCACGCGGTTTCAGATGCGCTGCCACCACAATGCCCTCTATCTTGCGATAGTGCATCTCCGCCCTGTTCCCTTCAGAAACAGCCATATGGTTAGTACAAACCAAGGAAGCATTCAAGTTTCCATGGGATTTTGAGTCAAACCATAGATATATCGATAGAGCTTCAAACGCTGATTACAAATATGGAAACTAAAACTGCAAAATGAACCTGCCAAGGAAGTTGTGAGCAGTCAAAGTTGGCTGGAAGTAAAGCGTTACATATGAATCGTGCTAGCTCCGGCTTTCAGAGTCGCCGTGGAGTAGTGGTAGTGCCTCGCTCTCACCCGGAAGGTCACGAGTTCTCCTTCTGTTCGACTGCAAATTTTGAGGGCACCATCGCTACGACACGGCGACTCTGAATGCTTGGACACTAGCACGACTCATATGTAACCCTTCAAGAAATTAATTCAGAGTTCCATGGGCAGCTGAATGCCTGTTCCGGTAAGTGAAACATGCACTCCTATGTCTGGACCAGGGTGAATATCGCTTGAGGATTCCTCAACGGCACGTCGAGGATTCTCTGCCCGATCAGACACGATCTCTCGCGCGGACATTCACACTCGCCATGCGCGTGCCGTCTGTGCTCTCCGCGCGGATGTTCACTCTCGGCACTACTCTCGCATGGTAGAGAGCTATGGTCGAGGAAATCCTCGACCGTTATTCACCCTGGTCTGGACTCCAGAGTCTGGAGTCCAGACCGCTATGACACGTTCAAACACGTACACGTTTTGACACGTTAACGAAACGTGGACAGGTGTTAACTATATTAGATGCCCCCGTATATTGCGATAGCGCCGGTTTTCCTTTTGTGGCGAGCGGCTTTTATTTATTTTGCTCACGTTCAAGTCATAGTTCCGGCATACAAATCCGTAAAGATGACTCGCACAAAAACTGACTCTTGGAGGTTTTGAGTTCCACCAATTCCTAGCGAAGTGTAAGCTGAAAGTCATGCCAATCGTTGCTTATCTACTCTTTAGTTCTTCTTTGCCTTTTCCAACTGAAAATTCATGTTGGATAAAAACGCACAAACTTGGAAAGTTTTGATTCGTCCATATGTAGATATTGAAGTCAAATGTTACTATTGCAGCTTCGAAGAATGGGCGTAACTATTTTCTATACAGCCATCGGAGCAAATCCTAACAAGTACAGAATTAAGAGGATCACCGGTGATGACTCGCTGATTTCTAGTCTGGACGGTTTGCGTGTAAGTTGAGAAATTATGATTCATCAATTTGAATGCGAGTAGTTGCCCGTCCAGTTGTAATGGGGAACATGTACACAGTAGTACGTCGTTTTAGCTGCGCGAGAAGACGAATTGGACGGATAACAGAGGCCGCGGAACGACTGTTACCGTAATCCGCCGCCGCAACAAATCGATGCCACGTGGCATTCGACATGCCTCTTTTGTCGTTTTTCTGCGCACTCCACGACGACAGTATGGACGATACGGAGCCCGTCCATTGTACGGAGCACCTGAGCTGTAGAAGGGTGAATGTGGCAACGTGCCGAACTGGCCGGAGCGTGCTTCGCCGGCATGTTGGAGTTAAAGGAAGCGGTCACGCTGGCTTCCACGCTGGATTTGCTACCCTCGCGTTATCAATCGATAAGGTGTGAGGCAGTAATTGTTGGACGAGTGTAAGCCCATGGAAGATATGATACGATGAGATAAGAAGGTGCGGCTGCTTGATAAGAGGTGCACTCCAGAATGAAAACGGGACGATAACGATAACGGTATCATATCTAGCACGCTCTTATCGCACCCCTTTCCACATCGATAAGTCTTGGTTTTTGCTGAACGGAAGTGGATTTCGGCGCCTTATCACTCCGTTGATAAGGCGCCACTGCCACTGAAACTTCACGTGTTCTAACATTGGGCAGGACCTCTATCCACTCCAATACATAGCTTTCCCTTATCGTTCCCATGAAAATTATCGTGACCACTTCCTTTAACCTCCCTTGCCCTGCGCGCGAAGCGCGCTCAGCGTTCGCTGAGCGTTCAAGCTAACTAATATCTTCAAAAAGCGCGGCCGCGGGTTACGGTAACAGTCGTTCCGCGGCCTTTGCTATCTGTCTTGTACAAGACGATACACGGTCTTTAGCAATTTAAAATGTCCTATTCATAAAAGACCGATTTGAAATGGAGTCGTCGTCTTCAGGGCCCACTAGCTCTTAGGAACCACGAACTCGGTAGTTTCTCGAAGGTGTAGAGTCATCTGATGACACGAATCAGCGGTTGTGGTCAGTGTGTTCCAGACAGTTGAATCAAAAGTATGAAGTAGTAGCTAGTAGCTGATTTGGTCTTACGGATAGCGCTGCCTGCATTTGGTTCACCACTGTTCCTGGATGCGGAGCGCAAGAATTGTTAAAGCGTGGTGGCGAAGAACACTATGCGGCTTGAAAGTCTAAATACATTCTTAAACAGCCGTTCCCACTTGAAGCAACAGTCCCAGCAGGGTTTTTACCCTCAGCGTTTATGGTGTGGTGCGCTAGCGTCAAGAACATAAAAAGTGTGAGTGAACAAAAACCACCTTGGAAAGCCGCTAGAAAGGGAGCTGAACGGCTTCGAAGTGGGCGTGGTTGTTCAGTCGGCTGCAATCCCTCGGCCGACTTCCAACCACGCCCACTTCAGCTCCCTTTCTAGCGGCTTTCCAAGGTGAGTTTTTTGTTCAGTCACACTTCTTATGTTCTTGACTAGGGCTAGCGCATCGTTCCACACCATTAGTGTCGAAGGTAAAAACCCTGCTGGACTGTTGCTTCAGGAGGATTTCACGATAAGAACGGAGGTCGAAAAAGCATCAGTCTACTTAGTGGAAAGACAGACGGACTTCCTCAAGGTGTAGACCAACATGCAGTTCGCATTGAAGGATATGCCCCTGCAACCCAGCATGGCCATCCATTTGGCGCAGTTGGCCAGGAACGCCCACCGACTATCTATCACTCGCCGCAGGTTTATGCGCGGCTAGTGATTAGATAGCAGAGAGAGCGTAGTGTTGAAGAGGGCACAGCGATGAGAGTCGCATCAATGCGCAAATCAACGGGCAAGGAAGGGGTCCCATTTCTCGGGTTTTGGCCGTTTCAAATGGTTTCTTCTTCATCCCTGCTCCACTGACCACCTCTACCCTTATTTCCAATAAGCTACCTTTTCATCAAAAATCCGCCTTTAAAATGAAGGATTCATGGCTTGGAACTTACTTGGTTGGATTCGCCATGCTACAAAACTATGCTGCACTTCTTGTGAAGTGATATGAGCTATAAATTTATTAAAAGGAATTTCAGATTTCATTGCTCTTGTTTCAAAAGTACAGGGTTGCACCACTTTTGTTAGCTTGTAACTTCTCTCTATATGAATGTATCGTCGGAAGGTCTCACAAACTCTTTAGCGCTACATTTTTCTATTGAAAGAAATGACATTCATTCGATGTGTCCCTGTTGCTGTAAGCATAGCCCCCAGTCACAACCAGGGTCAAGCGAGGCGTCGAGGAAAATTCGGAAATACGACCCCCCCCCTCTGCCGAAGGCCGAAGTCCATGAAACAACCCTCTTTAAAAGCCGAACTATGAAAAAGTTGTTTAATTCTCCACCCAAAACTGCTCATAAAAAAGCCCTGCTACCCCATCGTCCACAAAAAAACTCGTTTAAAAAGTATAAAAGTGAAAAAGTCAAAGAATGATCATTAATGACGAGTCCTGTCAAACGAGCAAACGAGAAACGGAGCAAAAAACGTCAAACTAGTCACTAGAAATGGCGTACTATGACAACACCTCTTCTTTGTTTATTTCCTCCACAAGACTTACCAAATTCTAGTACTACACAGATTATGGTTCTCAATTTACACGTCCCCCTTTCGCTCAAAGGAAGCCTTGTAAAAGCCTTCGCCAGCTGTGTGTTGACTGGACTTTGGCGTTGACCGTGGAGCAGCTTATTTACTATTGAAATTTGAACAAATATTCAAATGATTATAACTTTCTTCAAAGTTAACGAATTTTCAATCTGAAAGCTGATTTGGGAGTTTTGTGAAGAGCTTTTTCTAATCAGTACTGAAATTACAGGAAGTTATAAGAAATAACAAATTTAGATCAAATAACGAGGAAAATTCGAGACGAGCACGAGTTTTTACACTTTCCGGAGCAATAACTTGCTTCATTTCCGTCAAATCAAAAAAATAGTGGATACGTCATACAAAACTAGAAGCATCTACTCATCAAGGTCGGGCCCTAATAGCAGCGTTGTCATGGGAATGTCTAGGTATACAAACAGATAAATGGCCACCGGGAGGAGAATTATAAGAAGCAAAACATTCAGAACTTGGTGATCTAACTTCTTCACTCGAGGTGGCGTGTTTTCCCACGCTTTCCAAAAGCGCCCATTACCTCGCGTTCAATACTCTATGCAATCTGGAAAGCAAACTCTCAGAATCATCAGCCCAGACGATGTGCTTTTTTCTAGTGGCACAAACTAGACACAATGAGTCTATTACTTTCCCTACTGATGTAAAAAAATGGCCACGTTGAGGATTTTTGCCCGAGTACCGCCGAAAGGTACTTTTTCGCTACATTAGCACTATCCCAACGACTATAGCTCCTTGCAGGAGCGATTACATACTGAAGTAGGAGCAGATTCAAAATCCTCGTGCTTTTCTCTCTGCAAAAAGTGTAAAATTGTTTAGCGGGTCTCAACTTTAAAGGTTACATGCTTGTGAATTTGACGCTGAAGGCTGCGTTTCTTGTTGAATAGTGTACTCCTCTCTGTAATTTAACATGAACTCTTTCAGAACCCTCTTTTATCTAACGTGCTCTGTCATTGACTCTTCTTCAGAACTTAAGCTCACGACAAAGTTGTCCTTCATGCGATTGTGAAGGATACCAAGGTCGTATTTGAGCTTAGGAAATGGAAAGGCATATAATTTGTTTGCAAGATTATCCGTGCGACCACTGGGCTGATTTTTGTAAGGACGGTGTGTGTGTGTGTGTGTGGTGTGTGTGGGCGGGTGTGTGTGTTGGTGTGGGGGGGGGGGGGGGGGGGGGGGGGGGGGGGGGGGGGGGGGGGGGGGGGGGGGGGGGGGGGGGGGGGGGGGGGGGGGGGGGGGGGGGGGGGGGGGGGGGGGGGGGGGGGGGGGGGGGGGGGGGGGGGGGGGGGGGGGGGGGGGGGGGGGGGGGGGGGGGGGGGGGGGGGGGGGGGGGGGGGGGGGGGGGGGGGGGGGGGGGGGGGGGGGGGGGGGGGGGGGGGGGGGGGGGGGGGGGGGGGGGGGGGGGGGGGGGGGGGGGGGTTTTTTTTTTTTTCTTTCTTTTAGTAGTGCTTCACTAAGAAAAAAGCCATTAAGGGAAAGGTAAACGTGAGAAGAGAAACAAACAAATGCCAAAACATATCGGGCAGAAGCGAACCTTACTTCAGTCGGCTCGGCTGCACCTTCATGCAAAAATCAGCCCAGTTTTCGCCACGATTGCTTGCCATGAATGACCGTCTTTCACATTTCCCAATCAAGAATGATCTTGGGGTTCTTTCACATGAATGAAACAAAAGTCCGCTGAGGCGAATTAAGAATTACGATGACAGAGCACCGTTGAATGGAAGTGGATGTTTGTTTTGTGACACAGCCTTTGCTTTCCTAGCAAAAAGTGAGGAGAGACTTTTAGAGCTCTTCTAAACTCCATATCATGTAAAATCCCTAGAGAAAGCCTTGAGTTTGGCGTGAATTTGGTGCAAATCCGGCGCGATTGCGTTGCTCAACAGTTTTTGCGACATTTTCCCTTTCTCAAAATCCAACAGCAGCCTTTTGTTATGCTGCTCTCTTAAGAAGTGAAGTGTTACCACAAACGAAAAGGTTCGTGAACAGAAGTAAAAAGTAATCGATAAACGTGAAGGTGGACGTATAATTTTGGGACGACGGCTGAGTGGCCTTTTACACAAAAATTATTGAAAAAATTCCTGTGATCTCAAATAGAAAATTGATGTTCATTGGTGATCCCGCATTTATATATGACACATTGCTACATTGAAGACTTTTTTCAAAACATCTATATCTGTGAGATTTTGGGAAATTCTTAGGTGGACGTATAATTATGGGACGCAGTGTATATAACCCAACTGACGCACGCCATGTCATGTTCCGCGAATGATGTGGTATGTAGAAAGGAATTTATAACCAGCACTCCAATATTCATTCGAGATCGCAAGGACTCCTCTAAATTCTCCCTAAGAAGTTCGAACATCCCCAGCGAGCACGAGTCAAGGCGGTTTGGATGCACCCACTCAAACAGTTAAGACAAAAGGGACGGAGGAACACACTTGTCCTCTTATGTGTATCGGCATTATTAGCTTTTCGAAACAAGAAAATATGAAAATTTTCAGGAACTAATGGAAATGCTCGTGGAGTATCTTAATAAAAAACCTAGAAAACCCAAACCTTCTAAACCGATTTTAGCTCCACTGTGACGCCACTCGAAAGCCAGTCCTTTCCTTTTGATAACGTACACAGTAACGGAAAAGGACGGTTTAGAACAAGTGAGCTCTCTTTAATTCTGAGAAATGGCTTCACTATAGATTGAAACTTACGAAAACCGCCTACGACTGAAGAACTTTTGATAATTTCCTTTCTTCTAATTTTCTTTAATGTCCATGAGATTCAATATAAGATGAAGATGCTTTTTATCACGGTGCCATTGTTAATGGCGCCAAACCCATGTGTTAGCACAGAAACACTACATTGCACATAGGATGTTTTCATCGCTTTTCATTGGCTGAATGGTGCACTAGAGGTTGTAGTCTATGAAATACCGTCTACAACTGTAAAGTTTGTGAAATTTCCTTTCTAGATGTTCGTTTATGTTGATTTTGTTCAATACAGGTTTTTAGTGCTTTCACGCTCAAGACGGTTCAAGTGTTCAGATCACATTCACAGTAATGACATGAGAGAACGGATCGGTACAGCCCTTATAACGGATGAATTTCACGTTGTCTGTCTTCGATGACAGGACTCGTTGACCGCGCAAACCCTGAACATCAGCGCTCTCAAGAACGTTCTCAACCATAGCGTACCCGGAATGAGGTTCAAAAACACTCAATGGTGATATGTGGATTTAAAATTAGTCTACGTATCATTAAAGCGTTCATAGTTGGCGATCGCACGTGCGATCAGGCGATTAGGTGATGATGAAAAGAAATATTCATATACGTGTCGTTTACGCGATTAGGCAAGCAGGCGAGTAGACTTTGGCGGGGTAGGTGGTTTGAGGAAGATATTCGGATGATTCGTTACTCCCGCCCACTTGAGCCGGTTGCCACAATCGCCTAACTCGCCAGTGCGATTCCGCCAACTCCTGAATGAGCCCTGGAGCACTATTTGACAAGGTGGCGAGGGACAACAGCGAATCAAAAGGCAAATGCAAAGAGAATGGAGAAGAAAGTCAATCAAGCTATTTCTGTAGGCTTCGCCAGTTTTTTTCGACGCCTGCTTCTATGCAACACCCCACCCATTGTTTTTTCGACATTACAAAAACTTTCCATTCCGAGACAAACCTCAATCGGATCGCGTCGAAAAAAGTGTAATCTGGCAAGACGTACTTCTGAGCAATCTCCAAGTGAACAAGGCTGGATTACATTGCTTTAACCCTACAACTCGCGCGGATTGTAGTGTCAGAAATCTGTTGAGCAAGACAAATGCAAAGAAGCCACAACCTTCATCGCCATCACCATCGGAGTTAGCGACTGCTGTCGTGACTATGCATTTGCCAATTTTTGCCTGTCAGATTGGTTCTCTGGCAAATCCGGAACTCCTTTACTTGCATGAGCTTAACGCCTTCCGCTGATCTCCATTCAATTTGTGACACCAACTCCTCGTCATGGACGACACGAATCAGGCGTTTCAATATATAAAGGTTTTATATGAAAATGAACGAAAATGAAGATGAAATTCGTTTGAGACGGATGCTGGTTATCAAAACGGGCATTGTTTAAGGGTATCAGGGGACTAGTCATTCACGCACCATTTGCATTGGCTTATTTCCTCCAATGTAATCATTGCTCATAATAAATCAACTTTGAATTGTTTATCGGTAGCATTCCTGGTCTGGAATGCGCCACGCATGCGCGCCAGGGTTCTGATGTAACAAGCTATTTCGAGTATTCTCAGTCTTACTGTGGATTAAGTATTAAGACCAATCTGATCTCTCTAGCGACATTGTTGAAACCTCAACTGAAAGCAGTCAGCTCCTTCTTCCACCTCCGTTTCATGAAAAATAGTAATACCGTTCCTATTTCAGCCGTTGGTTCTGCACCTACCGACCCTTCCTTATTCCCATGAGCTATTAGGAGCTCTCCTCGTTTCTGTGGTTTCTCGTTGGACTAGAACATGTTTAAACAGTTGTAGGATTCGGCACGCTAACAAGGCGTCCGTTTTTCTGAAGGAGTATACTATTCAATGTCGAATTGTTGCCTGGCTAGGGAAATCTTTACTTCCGACTTCAATCGTCAAAGAATGGTGATGACTTCATCTGTCAGGGCAAAAACACTGTACTCTTCATCGAATCGTTTCATCTCTTATTAATCGCTAAACAGTGTTCAAATAGAAATGAATGAATGCGGTAGAATAAAATGCTGAGTGTATGCCAAAAGGATTGACAAAAAGATGACCAACTTTATGTACTTTACCCTTAATTCTGTCGAGAAAGAGTTCTTTGTTTAGGAAAAGAAGTTTATGGCCGGCTTGCTGGACATAGCAACGGATTTGAGAGCAGGAGCAGTTATCATAGCATGCCCTTCCTATAAAGGGCTACCTATGAAGGATTATACAGCGGAGGAAGTGAAGTGAGTCACACACGCTATAAGTAAACTGATAAAGATATCCTCTCTTTCAAAAAGCGAGAAAGCGTCGGGTGCAGACCATAACCACAAGTGACGACGGCCTATGTAATGTTTTCTGCCAATGAAATGATTAGCCTGTTGCAGTTGTATTCTATCAATTGTCACTAATTACAACTATCATTTACCAAAAATCAGCTATCACTATGAACAACCAAGTTTACTTGGAGGCCGTCGTCACTTAGACCTGCACCCGACCCTTCTCGCTTTTGAAAGGGAGGGTATGTCGACTCCTTTTAACGAAATTCAATAAAAATGCGTGACCACGAAAATTTTGTGACAAATCTTAAGACGCACAGGCTGAATGCCTCTGCTTCCTCTTACACTGCGACGCATAATTATAGTTCCACCTACAAATTTCCCAAAAACTTGAATCTGGGGATGTTTTTGGAAAAGGCTCTACAGATAAATTGTGACACATATAAACGCGAATCTGAATATTAACACGGAAATCCAGTTTGAGAAAGCAACAATTTTTTATCCTTATTTTTTCGAAAATATCCGCTTTAGCTTCTCCGCTGCATTTTGCTTTTACCCAATCAAAATTTGGAATTATTATCCATTCAAGTTCCTTAGCTTATAGCAAAGGCAAAACCGCTGTCACACTTCCGTAAAAGGGAAATCCTAGCAAAAGAGACGCAGGAATTGTCAAAGTGTCAGCTCCGCTGGAATTTGTCGGGGTGACTTCATAACGAACAAATTTCTCAAGGATGCTACAGGATATGACTGGGAGGAACCCTGATTACTATCCGACTGAGATAAGCGCCGTATCGTGAGAAAATGATATCCAGCCGGGTACTGAAATTGTAGGTGGAACTATAATTATGCGTCGCAGTGTATATTTGATGCCATCCGCTGGTAATGTAACCATGTTCGCTGAGCTGGCTCGTTAGTCAAGTAGACGTTGCACACAATACTGCTCCTAATTTTTGAAACATCTGCGCGTTGCGACGGATTTGTAGCGTCGCAAACCGTCGCACCTTCATAACTCCCTCAAAGCGGGTAAAATGAAAGGATCTTTACAGCAATGGACTCGTCTCTCTGTGGCGAGTCTAACCATGTACAAACTACTAATTTGGTTGAACTGGCAATAAGTTATTCCATAAAAAACCTATCGTCGATCCCTCGTTTGACAGTCTCGCCTCTCTCTCCTTTTACGATTGGAGTTAAACACCAAGATGCTCGCCTCTTCGAGAAAGACCTCTTCTCCACGCGCGCTCGTTTAAACAATCTAGCACTGAGGCGACCTTCAGCTCAGCTACATATACATATACGAAATTCCCTAGCTCCTTGGGATCCACCTGGAGGGACCGGGTCAAGTGTGGGATGGGTGGGCAAGGTCTCGCGAAGTACAAAACACACACAGCTAAGCGGAGCTCCGCCCACAGTGGGCGTGGCGTGCATCGAAATGAACTGTACTGACAACCAAGGCTTCAAGTTTTATAACAAAACAGCCTCGAAACCAGGGGAAGGATGCGCATCGGTAGTCAAATTGAATAAGGGAAACCCACACTGGGGGCGTTCTTGAGAAAAGCAGTGCTCAATACATTGACGACATTGAGACGCGGTAAGGCTGCTTTCATACTTCGCATCGGTGCGGTCGGTGCGACGGTGCCGACGGCGCCGACCGCACCGACAGTGTGAAGAGCGTCAATACGCGCTCTGGCGCATGACGCGTACGTTGGGCGCAGATCGCGCGCTCCGATCGATAATCCTGGTTTTGGTGTATTTCTTGTCTTTTTCGATGTTTTTTTTTTGCGCCGTGTTGCTTTTATTCGTGTGTTTTCTGTTCATACTTATTCTTTTATGTCTTGATTCATACTTTTCAGTTGTTCCGCGGACGAGCGACTTCGTAGAACCCCGTCGTACTACCCCGGGTGAAAGTGGCTATACCGGGTGAGTTCATCATAAGCAATTTTGTTTATTCGAGTGGACTCTATAATTTAGAAGTTGCTTTTCTTCGATACGATTTCCTGCTGGTGTGCGAAAGGCCGCCGGATCTTGGTAATTTAATTATTCGCACACCAGCAGGAAATCGTATCGAAGAGAAAGCAACTACTGGAAACATACAGTTCACTCGAATAAACAAAATTGCTCATGATGAACTCACCGGGTCTTGAAGCCACGTTCACACGGGGTTGTACGACGTCGCTCGTCCGCGGAACAACTGAAAAGTACTCATCAAGACATAAAAGAATAAGTATGAACAGAAAACACACGAATAAAAGGCAACACGGCGCAAAAAAACATCGAAAAAGACAAGAAATACACCAAAACCAAGGATTATCGATCGGAGCGCGCGATCTGCGCCCAACGTACGCGTCATGCGCCAGAGCGCGTATTGACGCTCTTCCGCACTCACGGTGCGGTCCGGCGCGAAGTATGAAAGCAGCATAAAGCGTCTCACTTTGCGCACCTCGTTGGACATTGAGACGCGGTTGCGCGTCTCACCCTTGTCATCCCTTTTTCTAGCGTATGCGGGGATTCTTCCCAATTTGCTTGTCTCTATTCTATGGATTACAACATAACATAACTGTAAACGACATGGGTCACGGTATGATCAAATATGCTCCAGTTTAGCAGAAGTTTTTTAAGCACAGCGGAATTGGCAGCTCGGTTCATTCCTCGTTTTCTTCCTATTCTCATGAACATGTCAGTGAGAAAGGGTAGTGAAAGTAAATACAAACTTAAAGGGATAGAAAGATATATGTTTCACTTGACACATCCACATCGAAAATAGTTTTGGCATCCACTACAGAGAAAAGGACTTGAATTCCAATTTTCTTTACCATTTCACGTTTTTTGATCGGAATTTCGCTACTATATCTTCGATTACTTTCTACGCATTGAATATTGCTGAAATGGTTTCGTACCTTTGAAGCTTCCCAAGGTTATCGTTCGAAATTTACGGGTGTGAGGTGTGACGGCCGCGCTCGCAAAAGCGCCCTTGTCCCACGCGGTGCAAAAACCCAAAACACGCGATGTCGTCAAGGTGTTCGTATGGCGCAAGTTTTTCCCCCGATGTGAAAATTCCTCAACGTAATCGCTTCCTTCAAGGGAACATGAAAATCACATTCGTTTCTTTAGAAGTTATTTGTAGCTTGCGCCAGAGGTGTCGGCGCTAAAGGAACATCGTAGCGCGTCAGCATGAGGGACGAGTTCCATATGTTTTTATGATAAAGATGTGATATTCTTGCTCTGCGGGTCAGGGAACCCCCGTCTCAGCATTATCCGTCCATATTTACAAACTTCGAGAAAATCCAGCAGTCTATGAAGGGTAAACAGCACCCCTGTTTACTTGTTATTCATCTCGGTGTGTCGCTCGTTGTGTCTGCCGGTGTGTGTACCTACACACAATAAATTGGAAAAGCACGTGAGAGACCATGATGAGGGAACAGCTTATAAAATGTCAATATCAGTGTTCAACTTCATGCTGATGCGATCTCACCGATAAAGACTTATACTACGAACCATTTTTGTGCATATGCATTCACTCCACGTAGTGCTGACCTCGCAGTTTGAAGGTAGCATAGCGAAAGGCGTAACGCATTCGCAGAAAGTGGGAGGCAGGGTCGATCCTATCGTTGTTACTTTTTCAAAAAATTTACGACCCCCCTCCCCCAAGGTGGACTTGATACGACCCCCTTTTCGACACCTCGACCACCATCATCCTATCTATAGTTCTATAGTATTTAATTCTGGTACCACTCAACCCACAAACTCCGCCCACTTTTTCCTCCAAAATGCCGTCGAGGGGAGGGGGGAAGGGGGGGGGGTATAGCTACTCCGAAACGGTAAAAATTCTCGAAAATTTCCTATAATTTCCTCTATTTCCACCATTTCACCCCTACTTTTACCCAATTTTACCTATCTTCCCACAACCTCATTTTCTAGGGGGGGGGGGGGTATATACACGCACGCTGAAACGGCGAATTTCTCTCCCATGCGCTCCCAACTCACCCAGCCTACTACTCGTGAAAACTCCACTTTCACCACAAACTCACATGTAATTTCACGCGACTGAAGCGGATACGACCCCCCTCCTATAAACTCAACCAGGTACGACCCCCCCCCCGTTGTTACTAGTAACAACGTAGGATTGACCCTGGTGGAAGGGAGTTCCGGTGACTGCTGAGTAACAAAGCTGGTAAAATACCGGATGGTTTTTGATCCATACAAGTAGCATTTGCATTTGGTTTTATGAAAGTGTTTCAGGAATTGGGCAAACAATCGGGAGATGAAGGTCAGTTCTAATGGAGCTATGTTTACAGCCACTTATGATGCTTACGTCCTCGGGAAGACAATGCTCGATGTAAGTTCCAATACGCATTTTCAAAAATAAACTTCACAAACAGGTAAAGTCGTATGTGTATTGGCCTTATTGAGTCAAAGTCTACTTGCCGTCCGAATGGTTGAATCAGAGTTCTCGGCCTCTCACAGTAACCGTTTTGGGATTCTGATTTCTATGATTCTATGAAGGGTTTGCAGACCAGCTTCACCCAGCCAGGAAGTCCCTCAAGAATGAGGCTCACATCAAAGTGAGTCCATAGCGAAATCGCTGAAAGCATAGCCCAGACTCGCTGGCACTGACCACGAGTGCCTCGTACATGAATCCTTTGATTTCTTTATTTCCTCTACCCTGCAACAAAGATATTTCTCAAGATCCAGTTAACCGTAAGAAGTCGGTTACGCTCATTGCCACTTTCGAGTTTATATTTACCAGATTAGTCCCCCGTCAACCGCCGGGACCTTCCTTTCCTGCGCAAGCTTTCTATCCTCCGCTATGGTCCCTTCCTCCTGTGACACCAACACCTGGAAGTGACGCGTATGCAACACAATGGTGTTTCATACAGTAGAAGGGACACAATCATGATATGACGGTAGATTTTTCGCTTCCCTCCTCATCCTCCCTTCCTCTCTCCACTGCCCTCCAGCTGCCACTGCAGCATCATGTGGAATGAACGGAAGTGTGCTAAGCAGGCACTTAT
>MU868882.1:61585-71779 GCA_036418205.1 Ostertagia ostertagi | reverse complement strand
TTGTGACAATTTTAGGAAGAACCTTGCAAGGAACGCGGTCTTTGCTACACCGAGCTATTGGCTCAATAGCATACGCAAAGGCGATAGGAGCTGCAAAGTTCGACCTCATCACGGACCCCCAATCACTTTCGATGAGGACCGCTTGCGCTACGAATAGGAAGTGCATCCGACGCTATTAGCAGGAAACTGTAGCAAACATCTGGGCGCAGCCTACGCTCCATGAGTCGACACCTGAATGGAATGGGCTGTAGCAGAATGAAGCCTCGATGGAAACAGCATGCATGGACTGACCATGACCGAGAAGCACGCCTGACCATCTGCAGAAGTTTCATTCTGCGACCGTATAGACAAGACATTCCCTAGTTGGTCACCAGTGCAGATGAGTCATGAGTCCCCTACGATAACAACACGCGGCTCGCCCGGTGGCTACCTCGCAGCCTGGACGCACCACATCAACCAAAACCCGAGCTGTTTCATCAGAGGGTGTGACCCCCGTTTTGTTGGATTCGCTGGGTATCCCGTTTTGAGAACCATTTCACTTTATGCAGACAAGCATTGCGAAGGTAACCATGGAATAGCTTCCAAAGTTGGCCGCAGCAGTGCGGGAGAACGGTTGGAAAAGTCTCAAAATCTCCTTTCTCCGGAGGACCGCCCGAAATCACATTGCAAAGATAACTCGCCACGTTTCGAGGGAAACTGGCTGGACCACGACACCACATCTATCGTATAGCCCTTACATTGCTCCATCGTACTATCACCTCCTCAGCTCCCTGAAGCAGCAGCTAGGAGAGGAAAAAGTCAGTAAATACAACCACCCCAAAAACGACCTCTTCGAGCTTTTCATCTCACAGCTTCTCTCGTTCTGGGAGGAATGCATCCATTCGTTCCCTAGCAAATGGATGCATATCAGTGATTATGATGGTGGTTATGTTTTTGATCAATTGTTTTTAGGAAAGATAAAACTTGAATAAATCAAAGTGTTGAAATTCGGCCAGGAATTATGGGTCAACCCAATATATTGAGAATTTCTCGCACTCCGTTTCGATCTTCGCAGGAACCAGTGCAGACGAGTGCTCACATCATGCGCAAACTAAGAGAGCTAAGAATAGAAGGAGACTGCCTTCCCTTGCAGCCTAGGTTCGACTCCCACCTTCAGAAATAATCGCCTGGTTTCCGATTAAGGGCTGATTTTACGAAGAAAAGGTAGCTCATTGGAAATGGGGGCGGAGGTGGTCAGTGAAGCGGGATGAAGAAACATATAAAGAAACGGCCCGAAACCCGAGAAATGGGACCCCTTCCTTGCCCGTTGATTTGCGCATTGATGCGACTCTCATCGCTGTGCCCTCTTCAACGCTAACGCTCTCTCTGCTATCTAATCACTCGCCCGTATATACCAGCGGAGAGTGGTTGGCCAGTATGTATGTACCGCGAGTGCGGTGGGCCAGTCTGGCCGTACCGCAATAGCGCTGTGGGGACACCCGCACCCTTAGGAGATCTGCCTGTCTCTTCACTAGGTAAATTTCCCTCTCTTTGACCTTCGTTCCTATCGTAGAATCCTCCTTTAATGAACGTTTTTCTTTTAGCAATAAAAAATCGAATTGTTGATTACCGGATCCGCTGAGCACCAAATAGTGAATCCACGACATTGGATGACTTCGCATTCCTTCACTCCATTTCCTCCTTGCTGGAGACCTCCACAGACTTCCTCACGTGAAATTCTTGTTACAGGATCAAAATGTGGCGAACATTCTGCGGGCAAAAGTCTCATCGCATGCCATATCAAAGCACTGTACTGCTATAAGATTGAGGCCATTGACAACACAATATATGAAATTGTCCTATACGTCATTAACCTGCTTTTCAAAATAAAACTCACCGCAGGTGATGTGAAAATTGAATGCAAAGAGCTGCAAGTGCTGTAGATCACGGCAAAAGCAATGGACAAGCTGGAAATATAAGCTTGTTGCCATTCAAAATCCTCGCCAGAAACGGTTTTCAAGATAAGGACCGATTTTTGCGTAGGCATAGGCAACTGTATGTCATAGAGCATGAAATACGCTGTAGAGCTTTTGCCTTCTTCTCGGCTCCAAATTGTCAAAAAAGGAGCAAAAAAGACACGGAAATGCTTGTTTTTGCAGTTTTGGAGTGATGCTGAGGACTAATAGCATTGAATGACTACATAGTAAGGGTAAGGTGAAGGCCAGGACTCCTCGTCAAAATTGCGATTTCCCCGAGAAAAAAATGTGTAGGTACCCAAACGGAAAGCACGTTCAACTTTTGAGAAGATTTGACAAGGTCGAGGCACTAACAATCAAAGATGCAAAGTACAAGTATAAGTTTATCACGTCTGTGAAAGACACATGTGAAAAAAAACAAGTAACAGTGAATAATTACAAACACATTTATGCTCGCAAAAAAAATCAAAAACAAGGACCCCCAAAACATTGCTTGTTAAGTCAGTCTCAGAAAAACGTTAGTATTTTGCCACTGTCTACAAACTGGACGGACACGACGTCTCCAATTGGTGCCAACGATAAATGACGGGCATGCTTTTTAACCTAAATCTTCCAAGAAATCATATTGTCCGCCTATAAAGATGAAGGCTCCTTGCGCCGCCAGTAAGAGTTTTAGGTCGTGCATTATGATCGGTTCCAAGATAGGCTTCCCCCTGCTCGAATGGCCACTTGAGCTCGTTGAACCATTGCCCACCATAGCCCCTGCACTAGCATATGAACCCATATAGCGAAGTGCAAAAACCTCTGTGCACTTTTTTCTTGGATGTCAAGTCCTAGATACTGATCCTGATGGTGCCCTTCGGCAGTTGTGGAAGTACCAACCCACAACAAACAAACTCACACATTCGAATTAAGAAGTACGAGTGAGTATTCTGCCTTTCTCAAGCGCCGTAGAAAAACATGCCTTCCTTTCGTGGTATTGGTTAAAACCGTAGCTTCCACAAAGCCATTACACCTTATAAGCATCGCATGCAGAGCTCCTTTCCCCCCTAACGAAGCCGCTTAAATTCCGAGAAAAGAATTGCCTCAATCTGACTTCTGGAATCTTTCTATTACTTAGATCCTAAAACATTCCTTCTAAAATCCACTTCGTGAGGATCGGATGGAACTTCAAAGCTATCAGCTTGAAGATCAATTTTTTATGAGAAACCCTATCAAACGCTTTTGCAAAAGTCAAAATAAATGACATCGCAGGAGACCTTATTATCAAGAGCTTCAGCCAGTCATTCAAGTATTCGTTTCACAGAGTTTTTTTCACGCGGAAAGCCGTCTCTGGAAATAAAACCGTGCTGGTGCGTTGAAAAATAATATGATTAGCCGACAAATGATGACTGACATGCTTTTCAAGACCTTCTCGAATAGGCGACAGAAAAAAGATGTGATACTCACAGGGCGATAGTTCTCGGGGTTCCATGATGGTTCCTTTTTCAGTAGAGGTGTAACAAAGGAGTGTTTCCATCGCGAAGGTACCTCTCCGAAGGATAACGACTGATTGAATATATATGCAAGAGGACCGCAAATAACATCAGCTATTTTCTGTACGACAAAGAATGGCACAAAATCGGGAGTGACTGAAGAAGAACCAGGCCATTTCATGATAAGCTCATACAGCTTGGAGGCGTTGAACCAAGGAACCTCCTCCATAGGTTTAACAGCTGGAAGGAACGAGTCAGGGGTGTTCCCATCATCTTCCTGGAATACGCTTTCAAACTGATCGGCTAACATATTGGCTTTATCCACTGGAGAGATAGCAACGATTTCTCTCTTTTTCAGACAACCGACTGAGTCTTGGATCCTTTTGCTCAAGTACCTATGAAAATAGCGAACATTTCGCGACTCAATAATTTTTCTATCTATATAATAGTTATATTTCTCGAGGCGCTTGTAGAATCTCTGCGTGGATTTTATATTCATTCCAATCCCGGATTGTCTAGCCTCATAGAAGTAAGCACTCTTTGTGCTCCCACATATTCTGCAAATACTTAGGAAGGTAGATCGATTTAACGTAAGGAACCTTTTCCAAGGTACATAGTAGTCCACCGCGTTATGCAAAACCTGTAGAAAAAGCTCGTACAGTACTCGCCGTTTGAAATCGAAAATTCACGCGAATAACGCGAATCCTCGTTAATTTCGTGAATTCGTTATAAGTCGGGTCAGAGTGAAGTATTCCAGAAACGGAAAACACCGTTGAACTCAGCTCTTCAAGCGCTACAAGATGGTGCTAAAATATTTTCAGAAAGCTTGATTTCGGAATGCGCCATGCACACGGGTTCTATCTCAAAGAGCTAGAAGAACGTATACGCTGCGCGCTCAGTACTAATTATGGAGGCTAATTATTCGCATGGAGAAAACCAGAGGTTCGCCTAAGCGGCACGCACTCAACGGGTTACATTCAATTCTAAGAAACTCTAGAATATTACATACCCTGGTGTAATCGTACGATAACGTTCCCTAATATTTTGAGATTTCTTTTCAGGTATGCGCTGATTATTGTGGAACGGAACCTCTCGACTTCCTAGTAGGGTAGCACTGCTTCAACAGAGGCAGAAGCAGGAACACTACCAGGCGTCGTTTGACCCCGAACCTCTGGCACATGATTAGGTGGCAACTCAAGAGGCACCGACTCACGAATGCATTCCAATTCTCGCCTCAGCTCCATGCTCTACGTGCAGTGATCGGAGCTAACGTGAAATCGCGGCGATCACCTTCTTTATTCCGTCAGCTATACGGCTAGACTTCGCAATTGCCTCTACTTCTTCCTGCAACTCCTTGGGGAGCACCACATCCAATATCGCTTTGCCCATCAGCATTCCTCGCGGTGTCGCTGCGTAGGTCCATTGTGAAATATATCAGTTGATCAATGTCAAAATCGAATCGATCAAACCACAACCGCTTTTTGAACGTTTCGCAAAAGAGAAAGAACAGTGAATTACCTCTACTGGGGGCACTCAAGACGATCCAGTAGTGCCCACGTGCCACAGCGAGCGAAGCGTACATCCGTTACAGCAGTAGCAATCGCAATGAAAGACGGATAGAAGTAGGGTCCGCCCATTAGCACTGAGCCCGTCCACAAATCGTTGCTAATTCGGTGTTGCTACTAGAGAGAGGTTTTATTTCGGCTTCGTTAGTAGACACTTCAGGGATAGCCGAGCGTTCATGAGGTTAGACTCACGTCTGCACCTCTGAAAAACCACGAGTTTGATTCCTGCCGAGGCTTGAAACTATTCCCTGGGCATCTTCTGCTGTGGCCGTGATTTCACTTAGGTCCTTCTTGATTACGTCCTTCCACCTCTTCTTTGGGGCACCTCGCGGTCGCTTGCCTTGCGCTTCGAAGTCCATTGCTTTCCTTATTGGGTGGTCCTGTGGCCTCCTTAGCACGTGCCCATACCATCGCAGACGCTGTTCCCGTACCTTCAGCTGGACAGGGGCAGTCTGCATGACCGCTCTGACCTCCTCGTTCTGACCCTGTCCAGTCGCGTCCAGCCGCAGGCCCATCTCAGCATCCTCATCTCAGCGGAGTGAAGCTGCCTTTCGTGATTCTTGTTCAGGGGCCAGCACTCGCTGCCGTATAGCATCGCAGGCCTCACCACTGCCCGATACACCTTTCCTTTCAGTGTTCTGGAGCACCTTCGATCGCAGAGGATTCCCAGTGGACTCCCTCCATTTCATCCAGGCCGCGTTGATTCTGCCTTTACTGCCTGGTCCACACTGCCGTCGGCTGCCAGATCGCTCCCAAGGTATCGGAAGTCCTCCACTCTTTCGATGCTTTCACCATGCCGTCCACGATCGGCTCTGCACCCTCTTCAGAGCTCAGGAACTTGGTCTTCTTGACATTCAGCCGGAGCCCGCCTTCTGCCAGGGCTTTCTGCCATTCCTGCACTTGGCGTTGAAGTTCCTTTGTGCTACCCGCAATCAAAGCAATGTCGTCAGCGTAGAGGTCTTCAGTGGCCCCTCCATGAACCCTTTCACAAGGACATCTCGTGTCAGGAGGAGAGGAACGGTTCTCAGAGCTTGACGCTTTGCTGCACTCGCATGATGTTCGCTGCTTTCAATTTCCGTGTTGGGGTGCGTATGGCTGCATTGTCCTTTCACCAGCGAAAGGAGAATTTTAGGAAAAGAACCATAGCTTTGTGGTTCATGCATGTGCCACTATATCATGCAAGAAACCGTTTTGAAAAAGCTTGGCACACCTTGAGCGATCTCGCATGTTAGGGTCACGCTCCGCTCCCTATGGTTGGGCTTCCGCTCGAGTCAAGTACGCTGGGGACGCCTTGAATACTGATAACCTGAACTAATTTTTTTGCTTTGTAGGCCTTCTACTAGCCGAGTTTTGCTGAGTTTTTCATTGAGCACCTCCGAGAAAACGCTCACAGCGGGCGCATCACTCTACTCAACCTGGCAACTCGGAGCACACCTTTACCCTTTTTTTCGGTCTTTGGGCTGTTCTATACCCGAAAACTCTTTGCCCTCAGCAACGCCATTTCGGTACTAGCCCGCCCTTTGGGCGGAGTTCGCCCCAACTGATACGCGTTTTGCACTCTTAACCTACCGCCATCCCTCCCCCTACCCCAAAATTGATCAGGACTCTGTAGGTGACTCTTCAGGTAACACTGAGTTGCGTGCGATAACAAGAAGAGAGACAACAACAGATATTATAGGTGAAAGCATATTAGGAGACCTCCATCTATGTAAATAACATTATGTAGAAGTCGCAGCAATTGTTCCCACCTGACCAAAATACCTATGTTTGTCATGGCTGAACGGCTTTTTCCGCAACGCCGAATATCCGCTTTGTCAGAGTTTTTAAGATAAAAGTTCTCAAGTCAAATTCAATTCTGTGATAAAACAACGTACTAGTTCACGAATGAATCCGCGAACCAATCACAGGAAAGTGCTAATGTCTGCCAGCTGCAGAGAAGCAACCATGGTCCAACAGCAGTGAATAATACTCCTCTGACACTGAAATTTTCTCATAATTTTGGAAAATGAACGCCAGCTACCAAACTTACTTTCTCAACTGGGCGTTTATTTCGGTCCAGCGATACCTCGCTAAGGTAGGCATTCACCTTCATCAGATGGTGAGGCAGACAATTCATTATAAACAGACCTTGACATGAAAGCGCCGTTGCGGTACAAGCAAAACACATACATGCCAGTAGAAGGGGGGACCACAAATCTATTGCTTCTGCAGAGAACCTTCCCATACAACTCCACTTCGAGTTGATCTGAATTTTATAAAAAATATAGCTTAGTGTGCGTCAGATTAATAACAACAGGTCATATAACCGCTCTTCCAAAAATTGCAAAGAGGTAGCAAAGGCTGTCATAGCAAAGGACTCCAGAAAGGGAGAACTGGCCCAACTCCAATTTCTCTCCACAGGTTTTTTTTCAGCAACTCAATGAAGTGGGGGATTGGCTTCTCAGAAATCCCTATTTCGGCAAAATTCATGGCGCTAGGAGGGCAAGCGGAATAGTAAAAAAGCGCGTGCGGCTACTGGTAAATTTGGTGCTATAGCGTTCCTATGCTAAACTGAATGGGATTTACAAGGAAGTTCCCCAATGCACACAACGCCTTCTCATTTTCAAGTTTACCTGGTAATCATTTTTTTGTGCGAAAAAGAAACAAGGTGTTAGTTTTTCTATATATGACGAAAATTGATAGTTGTTTCTGTTTGGCTAACTGCTACTTTTTACCGCAGTTTGCCTTGCGAATGTTTCACGAGAATGCTGGGTTGTGAAACGTTGATAGTTGTGTTTTGAATGATGGTTCTGCATAGAGATGCCTCTCTCATCGATACAGCCTTATTCATTACCAGTTTGGCTGCGCACGCATTCGCGTGCATCACACGGGGGTTCAAACAGGATGATCACTGTTCTTTTCTAGATTTTAGTTTTCTTTCGGTACATCCCATTTACACCGACTATTAGGTCAAACTATATTTTCTATTATAACTATAAGGCGGTTTCGGAGAGGGTCTTTCTTCCAAGACAGGGTTTTTTTCGGAAGGTGGTAAGGCTGAAAAATTATGTCTGTGACCAATGTTCTCTCTCTATTACTGCAGAGCTGCTGAGTGAGATTCCAAGGTACGGCTGCTTTGGAGACACTCCTCTTTCGAAATTCATGGGTAACCCCGCCCACTTTTGCGCATGTCCTGCCCACTGAGACTTCATTTCCTTCGCTGACCTCTATACTTTTTTCCTGGTGTCCAAGACTTCTTGGAACCGAGTAATAATGTTTCGTGCATAACTCCGCCCACTTTTGTGCAAGCTTAGCCCACCATTAGCATTTAACCCCTTTCCCTCCGGCAACCCTTATCCACATTTCTCCCGGTCGTCTAGCCGTTTTGGAACCGAGTTATGAGAGTGGTGGCAAACTCCGCCCACTTCGGGGTGTGCCACGCCCAGCGTCCACATTCAGCCTCTACTCCTCCTCTCACCTCTACATGTATATTTTTAGGATTCCTAAGTCATCTCGGAGCCGAATTATGAGGTCTTGTAAATGGCGTTATGAGTCACGAATTTCTGAGGCAGACCCCGCCCACTTTGGTGCATGGTTAGCCCAACAATGGCATTCAACCCTACTCCATACCTCAATACTTATGCACATTTTCCCCGGTCGCCGGAACTTCTAGGAACCGAGTTATGAGAGCGGTGGCAAACTCCGCCCACATCCGGGTGTGCCACGCCCAGCGTTCACATTCAACCTCTACTCCTACTTTCACCTCTGGCGTATTTTTTTCAGGTCTCTAAGTCATCTCGGAGCCGAATTATGAGGTCTTGTAAATGGCGTTATGAGTCACGAATTTCTGAGGCAGACCCCGCCCACTTTGGTGCATGGTTAGCCCAACAATGGCATTCAACCCTACTCCATACCTCAATACTTATGCACATTTTCCCCGGTCGCCGGAACTTCTAGGAACCGAGTTATGAGAGCGGTGGCAAACTCCGCCCACATCCGGGTGTGCCACGCCCAGCGTTCACATTCAACCTCTACTCCTACTTTCACCTCTGGCGTATTTTTTTCAGGTCTCTAAGTCATCTCGGAGCCGAATTATGAGGTCTTGTAGGGGACGAAATCGAGCTACGTATCGTTGTGGTAAACCCCGCCCACTTCGTTACATGCCTCGCTCACCGATACCAAATGACTATCATCTCTTCCCCAACCTCATTCTACTATTTTCCCATCTCCGGAACTTATTGGATCCGAGTTATGAAGTACCGTGGCAAACTCCGCCCACTTTAATGCATGCTCCACCTGCCCACAGCACTTGACCCCCTTCCCTCTGCCAACACTTATACGCTTTTCCCCACACCCCGGGACTCATAGGAACCGAGTTATGAGGCTGGTTGCAAACTCCGCCCACTTTGGTGTAAGCTACGCCCAGCCTTGACATTTAGCTTCTCCTCTTCTCCTAACCTGTATCCACTGTTTTTCAGGTTTCCAAGTCATCTCGGAGCCGATTTATGAGCTCTTGTAGAAAACGCTCGTCTACTTCAGGACACGCTCCGCCCATTGTGGGCGGCCTCCGTTCACATCATGTGTGCTGGAAATACCTTAGATTGCTCCCCTGCACTAATTTCTTTTCTGCTCTGTAGGCTTCCTCCTAACCGAGTTATGAATATTTTCATTGAGCACCGCTTTTCAGAGAACGCCCCGCCCACCGAGGGTGGGTCTCCCAATGCAATCTGGCTTACCAACGCACATTTATAACCACTTTTGTTCCAGTCTCGAGGCTGTTTTTGACTGTATTTGGAATCAACCGATGCACGCCACGCCCACTGTGGGCGGGGCTCCGCTTGGCTGATGTGTGTTTTTTACTTCTAGGGATATGGTATACCCATCCCAAACTTGACCTGGACCCTGTAGGTTGTTGTTCGCTTGATACCGAATTTCGTGACAGACGGACAGACAGACATAGCGCATTATATATAGTAGGGATGGTCAAAGAGAAATGTTACAATGTTGCTATAAGATGTATGCGGCGCAATCAGAGCGTTAAAATTAGTGGAACTGGAACTAGTTAACATTAGAATTAGTTAAAGCAGCTCTGAACGTAACGGCAGTGTATCAAATTCGAGTCTGGAACTCTAAAATATCATAATAGGATGGCTCTGCGGCTCTAATGGCGCCGTTGAACGTCATTGGGTGGAAGGGGGTTGAGAGGCTACCCCAAAACAG
>MU868882.1:9572-23795 GCA_036418205.1 Ostertagia ostertagi | reverse complement strand
GTGTAGGCGTTTTTTATGTATTACAGTAGCGGTCAAAAGTTTGGAAACTTTTTTATTTTTGATCTAGCGTAGCCAATAGACAATGAAATTGTCCCGAATTCACATATTATATACAGAATCAAGTGTAGATTACGATGAGCAACATGATTTTTTGAAAACGAGAATCGCATTTGAAAAATACGAATTTTTATAAGAAATGGCGCGTCAAAAGTTTGGAAACTTCCTCAATTCCAAAGCGAATTCGGCAAAATAGCTCTCGAATCCACATGATAAATTAGTTATTCGATGAGTAGCTGTGAATTTCTATGTTAGCGTCGTTTTTATTGACATGGAGTTGATTATAAAATAATTTTAGGATTTTTAAGACGAACCCTACACACTGTGAACTAAATCACATTGTTTGGTGGGATTCTTAACTGGAATGTGGGTTGAGCGACATGCCAGCTCTTCCGTGGGATGTAGAACTCAATTAGACTTCAGATCTTGACTTGGTCGCTTCATAACAGCTTCTTTTTCTGGGTTTAGGAAGGCGGCAGTGAGGAGGTAGGCCTGCATTGGGTCATTTCCGCGATAGAAAACCCATCTTTTCCGGCTAGTTCTGACTATCGAAGGAAGCATTGTATTCTACAGACTATACTTGTACTTAGCCCAACCCACATTTCGCTGGATACTAGAACTGGGGAATCGCCGAATGGTCGGACACATCTTCATCCATGACAATACTTCCACTATTTCTGACTGTTGGAATCTGGTAGCTAAAATGAGGTTTCCTTTGATAGAACACTTCACAGGGTCCACAACATCATTTTAGGAAGACAGAAATCCCACTCGTCGCTGAGGACAAAGTTTTACCTCTCGCCTTCGGTCCATGTTAGCCGTTAGTGTGCGGAAGCCAGTTGGGCCATCCTGCTCTTGAAGCCCAACAATGGCTTCTTGTTGGGACATCATCCGTAATATTCACCAGGTCGCGGCCGATGTTGGGCTGCACTTGGACTTTCATATGATTAGGAAAAAACCAGAAAAAGTCGTCTCTTAGTTGGGGATGTCGGGGGTACGGGACGTGCCAACCACCCTTCGAAGTATTTGAGGAGGCCAATTTTCTTGTGAGGATACTTTTTTGTGAATGATCATTCTTCTTATGCTTACTCGACTCCAATAACGCTAGAAACATTCGATAATATTGCTTCCGTAGAGACTGAACTACTAAGAAACATTTCAATTTCGTATTCCGGATTGTAGGGTTTAAAAAAGGACCCCCATGGAAAAACTGCTTCCTTTGCATATGAATTCATTTTGAAATTACACATTACTCAATGGTTGAACTAAAATTAACAGAAACAAGTAAACATTGAAGAGTAGGAATCATAATGATGAGGGAAACAAAAAGTTTCCAAACTTTTGACGCGCCATTACTTGAAAAAAATCTTATTTCTCAAATATGATTATAGATTTTTGGAAATTATTCTTCCCGTCGTATTCTGGACTTGATTTTGTATGTAATATCTAAATTTGAGACAATTTCGTTATGTGTCGGCCGCGCTAGATCAAAAATAAAAAAGTTTCCAAACTTTTGACCGCTACTGTAGCTCATAAGTCAAAGTTCGTAGTTTGTCGGGCCAAGTTGAGAATTTGCGCCGCACCATCCCATATCGCCGCAGAACTGTGTTGCGCGCGCAACGCGTGCTGCGCCAACTGGTACAACATAGCTCTTATGCAGACTGTCATTTTTGGATCTTGTTTCACCTGTTGTTGGTCTCTTGGATTGTGTTGGCACTGGAGACACCGTTGTAGATCTTGCATCGACATTTTTTGTTCGCTGCGAATATATAAAGCTTGCTGATTCGCTGATAGAATGATCCACCAACAAGCCTAAACTAGGAGACGAGGTTTCTCAAATCGAGATACCGAAGCTATAAATGGAGGTGTATCTTGTTTCACCTGTCGTAACTTGCACAGATTGCGTTGACACTGTAGAACCCAACGTAGGGCTTGTATCGATGCTTGATGGGTGCAGTGTAACTCCGACATCTGCAAGTATTCCGATTTTGTATGATACAACATTATAGCTGTTATGGAGACTGTCATTTTTGAATCTTGTTTCACCTGTTGTTGGTCTCTTGGATTGTGTTGGCACTGGAGACACCGTTGTAGATCTTGCATCGTCATTTTTTGTTCGCTGAGAATATATAGAGCTTGCTGCTTCGCTGGTAGAATGATCCACCAACAAGCCTAAACTAGGAGACGAGGTTTCTCAAATTGAGATACCGAAGCTATAAATGGAGATGTATCTTGATTCACCTGTCGTAACTTGCACAGATTGCGTTGACACTGTAGAACCCAACGTGGGGTTTGTATCAATGCTTGATGGGTGCAGTGTAACTCCGACATCTGCAAGTATTCCGATTTTGTATGATACAACATTATAGCTGTTATGGAGACTGTCATTTTTGAATCTTGTTTCACCTGTTGTTGGTCTCTTGGATTGTGTTGGCACTGGAGACACCGTTGTAGATCTTGCATCGTCATTTTTTGTTCGCTGCGAATATATAGAGCTTGCTGCTTCGCTGGTAGAATGATCCACCAACAAGCCTAAACTAGGCAGACGAGGTTTCTCAAATGTCAATCACAGCACTAAAGTTGTAGACAGAGGTATATTTGTTTCACATGTCGCTATTTGCATGGAGTTGACACTGTATACTCCAACGTAGGATTTGTTCCAGTGGTTGATTAGTGCAGTGTAGCTCTACATGTATTGTAGTATTGCGATTGAAGTAGTCCACGATGTGACCGATGGTCAAAGAAGGGGAAACTCACCTAGGCAGAGGGAGGCGGGCCCTATAAGGATGCGAACGAGCACGCAATGCCCATGGAAGACCGATTACATAACCACTCGCAACGGGTGCATACGCCGTGAGTGGTCAGATAGCAGATAGTGCGTTATCACTGAATGGGGCGCAAAGATGACGGTCACATCAATGCGGAAATCTACAGCAAAGGAGAAGTTCCAGTTCTCACGTTCAGGACTAATTCACATGTCTTTTCATCTTTAAAATCCGCCTATAAAGGCAGCGGTTACGGTGGGTTCAAGAAAGGTCCAGAGGGGAAGCTGTGGTGTTCAATGGTACTTCGGCGGATGAAAAAGCGGAGAAATCCGTCAAAAAACGCAAAATGGGACCCCCTTTTTTGGCCGTTGGTTTTCACTCATGAACAGGTGACAGCTCAGAAAGCGGGCGTATGAACGAGTTCATCGCAACGCGTTTGGTAACACATGCCAAACCATGCTCCAATCGAGTTGCTCCAGTTGTGCCGCTGCTGGCAACGCAGCTCGTCCAAATCACCAACTAAACTAGTGGGCGGATCGCTTTTGGGGGCGGAGTGCTTTCGAAGTCCTGCTCAGCAACCAGCGCACCTTTCGTGGAAGCGCCACACCTCGCTTCCCTGGCAGCCAAGTAACTGATTCGTGTGGTGCATATGCTTCCCCGATGCGCTCCCACTTTATCGTAATCGCTGCCTTCAAAGGCAAAGGCCGATGTCATAGTTTGCGATCAAAGGCCGATGTCATAGTTTGCGAATCGCTGGATTCGAGCGTTGCGCCAGCGAATCGAACGATGCACCAGCGAGTCGAACTAGGTACCAGCGACTCAATAGTGGCGGGACCCAACGTTTCAAAGGAAGCCCGCCACTTTCAAACAGTGTCCACTGTCAAGTCCCGCCACTTTCAAACAGCGTCCACTGTCACGTGACACTGTTTGAAAGTGGCGGGCTTCCTTTGAACGTTGGGTCCCGCCACTATTGAGTCGCTGGTACCTAGTTCGACTCGCTGGTACATAGTTCGACTCGCTGGTGCAAAGTTCGATTCGCTGGTGCAACGTTCGATTCGCTGGCGCAACGCTCGGATCGATTCGCAAACTATGACATCGGCCAAAGGTCGGGATTAGTTGACCAAACCAACCCTTTCGGTCATGCCTGTACTTGGTTACGCACCCGTAGAGATGTTCCCACGCTCAAAATCGAAACGGCGCAGTAATAAGGCCCCAGGGCATGTACTATGCGCTATCGCCGCCTGGCCCCGCTACGACCGCCCACCTCGGGATGTGGTGCGTGGCTGGCATAACGTGTGAAATCAGCTAGGTTGATTGCCGTATCAACCGATAGAACGACTGACATCTCCAGAAAACTTGTTTGTACGTGCCTCTTTCCCAAGCCAGCCTCCTTCACTGCTAGTGGGAAAGAGGGTTTTGTTAACGGCCTTGTCGACGGTTTTTCTCAGTTTTTTCTCCACTGTCGTTCCACTTCGCATCTCTATACTCAGTTTCAATCGCCATAATACCCCCTTATTGAGCCCGACTTTTGCCTTTAAGTAATCATGTGATCACAACAACAAATCTGTAGGCAAATTATATGGTTTCGCAATAACGCAAGCTTTCAGATCAAAAAGCTAAAATTGTTGGAGAAGTGCGCTTTCTGATCTGTATCACGTGCGCAGTTTACGTAAGCAGTGTTGGGGCGCCGTTGTATAACATGTATTGGTACTTGTTGTGCGCAACGAAGATATGGAGCTTGCTTCATTGCTGCATAAAGGACCACCCAACAAGGCTAAATTGAAGGCATGGGTAAGGCTTGTGGACCAAACCAATCCCTTTTGTCGTCTTTGTGCATGGCTACGCACCCACAGAGACGTTACCATGCTCAGAATCCCAAACGGCGCCGTAATAAGGCCCCAGGGCACGTATTAAGCGCTTTCGCCGCCTGGCGGCGCTCCGACCGCCCACCTCCGGAAGTGGTGCGTGGCTGGCATAACGTGTGAAATCAGCTAGGTTGATTGCCGTATCAACCGATAGAACGACTGACATCTCCAGAAAACTTGTTTGTACGTGCCTCTTTCCCAAGCCAGCCTCCTTCACTGCTAGTGGGAAAGAGGGTTTTGTTAACGGCCTTGTCGACGGTTTTTCTCAGTTTTTTCTCCACTGTCGTTCCACTTCGCATCTCTATACTCAGTTTCAATCGCCATAATACCCCCTTATTGAGCCCGACTTTTGCCTTTAAGTGAGAAGGACTCTCAACTTGTGACACCGATGCTGTGAACAAAGGCCTATCTTGTTTTACCTGTCGTGACCTACGTTGATGTGTTGTCACCGCAGACGCTGCTTTAGAACTTGCATCGGAATTTGTTTAGTGCAGCGAAGATATAGAGCTTGTGCTGCGCTGGATCAGTGACGATTGAACTAGGAGACAAGGACTTTCAAACCGCCAATGAAGCTGTGAGCAAAATTATATTTTGTTTCACTTGTGGTAGGCGCTTTGCGTGTTCCACACCTCTGAGCCAAGTTCAATCAATGCTGGTGCCGGTCAGCTGGCTGACTTTGCTAGCGCCAAGGAATGGTCATCATTTTCACCTGACCGCACTCAGCTCGTCTGTCGACGAGGCTCTGTATCACTGAAACCGTCTGAAGGCGTTGGAAGAAATGGATAGGGAGTGCTTACGTGCAACGCGAGAAGTCCAGGAAGGATCAGATTCTGCATTCGTGGCAGTAAAGGACATTGCAAAATCTGGTCGTTCTACACCACTCATTATTAGATAATAATAAATCGCAACGAAAACTGCGCATATGACTCATAACTCGAAAAAGCTCATATATTCCTAGCAGTCAACATCATTACAAACAGGTGCGTCTGGATCCACTCACAAATGCCCGCCCTCTCTCGGTAAGAGTTACAGTATCTTCCTCCCAGGAATTGACGGATTTCGATATGCCCATTTTCATGTATGGGATAGAGGTACTATCCAGTTAGAGAACGCTGCAGCTGGTATTCTGTTGCCGTGGCTCGGTGAATATGGCGAATAGAGCAGAACTATGGGACGAACATCGACACATTTTCTTGATCTTGCTTCGAAACATCTTCAACCATCACAATGAACCGATTTTAAAGATTTTACAACCCTCCCCTCCCCCCTCTTGGAGAGTTTCGAGAACCCTCCTGCCAGCACCTATCATGTACACTGCCAAAAAAAACACTAACCTTACGGTATATTAGTGCAATCTGCTAAATGTTACAGGGTACTTATCTTCAATTCGAACACAAGTAGCAGAACATGAGCTCTAGTAGTTCACCGATAGAATCGCAACATGAACTGCCTTCATTGTAGCTGAACAGTATTGGATTATAGTATGGGTGGCGCTGCTTGCGCAGAAATGATAGTAAGCTTCCATGGCTTCACTTTCAGGATCACAAAAAATATTTCCATTTCGATACACAAGCACATATCAAAACAGAAATATTCGTAATGATTTTGAATTGCAAATGAGTTCATGGCCATCTTAGAGCATAAGAGTCAACTGCAGAAGTGTAGCGAATTGACGCCGTTGTATTGGAGCGCCCACGACTCTTCCCAGCCAGCGGCTTACGCGGAATTAAGTGACCGAGAACTCGAATACCCCAAACTGCAACTTAAGCTGAAAGTGAAAAAAGCGGAGGTGAAGGAATTCGCGTTGCATATCATATTTATTTGCAATTGCCTTCATTTCGAAAGGTCAAGTAATTTGTCTAAATGAAATATGGAGGAGCGGTAAAAGAAAGCGTAAGGCGGAAGTTATTAGATTGCTCTCGCCCAACGGGAGGTACTGGTTTGGGTGAAAGTTTCTATCTGCTCTTTTTTGGGTCGAAGAATCGCTCCCCGCTTGGACGTTTTGGGGTTTGTGGATCACAACTGTTTCGCGGGAGCCGGCTTGTTTTTGGCTTGAATGCTACTTCTTTTTCATCATTCATTCGCAACTTTTAAGCGCAATCTGCGCCGAACCTGCAAAAAAAAGGCTGGTAAGTGTTGCGAGTCGCTAAAGACATACTTAATGAGATACCAAAGTCCGCCGATTTACGGAAATCGCTTCGTTGGACGGTTTTCACGGAATTTTTGAAGCATAATCCTCTGAAGAACATGGAAATCTCCAACATTCAAACGCTCAGAGCTCTCTTCACTTGATTTTAGTGGGAACAATGACACCACGATATCGCACAAGCTTTGCGCCAACTCTTATTAGGGAGTCGCGGACAGGCGAATATTTTTCCTAGACTTTTGTTGTTTCTTGTTCTACTCAAGTGGTCATGCTTTACGAACTGAAGTCCGGCTTGAGGACGAATGTTATCTGTAAGAGCATCGCGGGGCAGCCGAAAAAAACGACTCCCGACCAACGCTGCCCTAAGTGTTGGTGGGGCGGCCGCGGGGACGTGACGCTGGATTCGCGTATCACCTGGGCTCACTCTTTACTAACTAGATGTGCGGCCTTTCAAGTGAGGCCAATGGTTCTCCTGAGAGCCTATTTCGTGTTAATGTGAATAGTCATAACTATGTACACTTCTGCCGTGAACTAGACGCTTGACTGCTCTGGCAGGTCGACCATGCTACCTTCGTTCCGTCAGTTAACTGTGGGGAGCACTCGAAAGTTAATACCCATTACACTACTGTTCGCCAGAGGCAAAGTGCCAGCACTTGAGTAACTGTAATGTGATAATAAGCCTAGAGCTTTATTCTCGTCTGTGTTACATTTCGCTATTCCACGCGATGCGACGTTGAACCCTACGAATACGCTCCTCGCGTAGGCTCTCGGTCCACCGGTTTACGCTTCGATACACGTGGTCGTGAGTTCCATGATGCGCAGAAACTTTCATCTTTAGCAGGCACAACTACGGTACTCGCCGTAAAAACTGCAAAAATCACGCGAAAAACGCGATTTCGCGTTTTTTTTTCGTTTTTTCGTTATAACTCGGTTCAAAATTGAGATTTTCAAAATCTGAAAAAGCATTGAACTCAGCTCGTCGAGTTCTATAAGAATATCCTAAAGTTTTCTAAAGCACTATATTGGATTGCGCCATGCACTCGATTTTCATCTCAAAAAGTAGTTGCTCGCATGTGATGTGTATATAATCCCGCTTATGCGGGCTGACCGCTACACACAGAGAAGGGCCTCAAAACTTACCCCAGAATGCGCCACGTACTCAATCTCATCCACTACATTGTGAGATTAGATGAATGTTATTTTCCGAATTCTTAGATCTTCATTTCGTTTTTAAGCGCTTACTGGCTTTACGTGTTCCCTCTGCTCTCAATATCCCATCCTCTGTATATCAAGTGGAATCTTTGAACAGTTCTCAGCAGGCATAGTGGGCCTATTATGTGACATTTTCCATTTTCAGAGGATGTTTTGCAGAAAGAAGATGAACAATTTCCTTCACTGTCGTAGACTACGGTCACTTGTCTGTAAGGATTATATGGAAACCTTGGTCGCAGGTGAGCGTTTCTTCCGTGGTGTGACCCCAAACATCACCCCTTGTCATGCCTTTGCCCCCTATTACGTGACAAGTCCCATTTTTAGAGGAATGTTTTGTAGAAAGCTGTAAAGGAAGCGAAGAATTTCCTTCACTGTCGTAGACTATGGTCACTTGTCTGTAGGAATTATGTGGAAAACTCGGTCGCAAGTGAGCGTTCCTTCCGTGGTGTGGCCCCAAACATGCCTCCTCGTCATGCCCTTGTGGAAAGTTCAGATTTTTTGCATTTCCAGATGAACTCGCAGACCTGAAATGTGCCCCGTTAGATTCCCCGTGAAAAATGCTATCGAATGATATGCATTACTCCTCCCAGTTGAAACTTTGTTTTTCACCGTTTTCGGCCTTCTCCTCTATTGCCGATCGCCTTCCCCAGCCCTAGGCGGCCACGTGCGATTCACGTGCGCGGTGCGTGACGCCGTTCCCACGCTCGTGCAACAGCCATAGCGACGTATCGATCGGGCCCAACTACGGCCGGTGGCCGGTCATCACGTGACCTCTCACGCACCGCGCACGTGAATCGCACGTGGTGGCCTAGGGCTGGGGAAGGCGATCGGCAATAGGAGAAGGCCGAAAACGGTGAAAAACCAAAGTTTCAACTGGGGGAGTAATGCATATCATTCGATAGCATTTTTCACGGGGAATCTAACGGGGCACATTTCAGGTCTGCGAGTTCATCTGGAAATGCAAAAAATCTGAACTTTCCACAAGGGCATGACGAGGAGGCATGTTTGGGGCCACACCACGGAAGGAACGCTCACTTGCGACCGAGTTTTCCACATAATTCCTACAGACAAGTGACCATAGTCTACGACAGTGAAGGAAATTCTTCGCTTCCTTTACAGCTTTCTACAAAACATTCCTCTAAAAATGGGACTTGTCACGTAATAGGGGGCAAAGGCATGACAAGGGGTGATGTTTGGGGTCACACCACGGAAGAAACGCTCACCTGCGACCAAGGTTTCCATATAATCCTTACAGACAAGTGACCGTAGTCTACGACAGTGAAGGAAATTGTTCGCTATCTTCACAGCTTTCTGCAAAACATCTCCTCTGAAAATGGAAAATGTCACATAATAGGCCCACTATGCCTGCTGAGAACTGTTCAAAGATTCCACTTGATATACAGAGGATGGGATATTGAGAGCAGAGGGAACACGTAAAGCCAGTAAGCGCTTAAAAACGAAATGAAGGAAAATAACATTCATCTAATCTCACAATGTAGTGGATGAGATTGAGTACGTGGCGCATTCTGGGGTAAGTTTTGAGGCCCTTCTTTGTGTGTAGCGGTCAGCCCGCATAAGCGGGATTATATACACATCACATGCGAAGCTCGGTTTAATAGAGAGGTCTACCACGACATCCCTGTCCTTGAATCGCTCCAGATATGAGATGAAGTCCTACGAGTGGAAGAGCCGAGGACCCAATATACCAAGTATTGATGAAGGAAGAATTTGTCGAATTCAACTCATGCGGGTGCTGTTTCCCATCACCAGCTTGGCTGCCTGCCACTATCTATTCTGTAGTGGAATTTCTTATTATTGGAGGAGGATTACGAGGAAACTCATTTTCCAATCGCTGGCTGGAGTACCCCATGGCTGTGACCGACGACCTGTCGATGGCCAATTTTTCGGAACTGGCTCGAAATCTCAATTTTTTCTAAAACTTCTACTTTGAAGAATATCCAATGCTCTGATCACGAGTATGACATACGTTTTTCCAGACGGCTCCATTTACGCCACTTCGGCACCATTTGGCACCCTTCTGGTGTTGCAACTTTTTCCGCCATATTCCAGTTGAAATCTGAGTTTAATAATTACTGGTGGTCATGATAGATATGATACTAGTTTTTGTCCTGGTGGTATTTTGAGAAAATTTGGAAGCTCCAACTGAAATGCAAAAATTTTGTCATCAGGGAGGATTGATCCTTGGACCATTTCCTCACCACTTTTTGGCCTTCTCAGGGCCGTTCAGCGAAAACGGACTCGGTTCTGTAGTCCACGCATGAAATCCTAAACCGTTTTCAAAACGGCCGCCTTGCCCTGAACGACCTCCCTTGTTAGGGGTAGTCGGGGTATTTGACTGGAGGCCTTGTTTTGATTTCCGCATTTCCTAACGCGTAGTTTCGCTTCGAAAACATAAAGAACGTCGACACAAGTATCAAAAACCTTTCTAGCCTTTCACAAAGGCCGGTGAGAAAATGAATTGCGTTTCTGCTTTTCCACCGATGCAGCAGTCATACTTGAATTGGATTCTCTATTCAGTAGCTGAGAGCTCTTTTGACATGAGCGTCATATTTTGCCTTCGAATAAATTTACAAATTATTGAACTAAATTATTTACATTGGTATCCATTGTAATAAACCCTCATCATTGAGCTGAGTGGGTTACTATCAGTAATTAGAATCACTAAACATTGCAAATGTGGTCAACTTCAAGAAGTATCCAGAGCTTCCTGACTATGGCCCATTTATTGTTGTTCTTTGGTATTCCGCAGCTTTTGAAGGAGGATTACATAAGGTTGGAGGTCTAAGAAAGGGTAAGTTACGACAGGCGAGCCGACGGTGCGGATCGACACGCGATTCGCATTTGGGTTCTGGGATGTTTCTTATAGTTATTTCATTTTACCTGCACCACTGAACACCTCAACATTGACTATAATGGGCTGCCTTCGTGAACTCCGCTTTCAAACCCTTGCCCAGCGAACAAACGCCACTTTTCCTCGGCGAATGATGTGACCAGGCTACCCTCCATGCAGATTTAGTGGAAAGTAGTGCTCCCTTCAATTGATCATTGCCGAAGCCTATAAAATATGGAGGTTTCGCGGTCTCTAATGTTTTGAAAAAGAAAGCTAATATGGAAAACTGATTCTCGCCAACCAGTAACAGCTTGTTTGGTTTGTGTCCAAATTGCGAATACATCAGAGGGGTGCTCACGTTCCACGTATGGGTGACTCGCTGCACTTAAACCACCTTCAGCATAGCACTTGCCTAAATGAATTTTCTACGAATCGAATCCTCTTACGTTGTACAAGGGGTTCAGTATGGTAGAATACCACTTACTCGCAGATCCTTGCTTTGTTGCTCTTGACGCTGTAGATCCATCAGTGTAACCTATCGAGGGTGAGGTGGTGCTTAAGTTTGTTTGATATTCTGTTCCTGTATGCAGCGGTGTGATTTCAGACGGTGTTCTCCTAGGTTCTTCCTGAGATTGAGTTGAGTGTGACGTGATGGGCAATTCATCAGGTATTTTCGTCCTACTGTGGTGAGGATTTGGTGTTAGGATTGGGAGAGTGGAGCTGACTGAATGAGTAGTTTGTGCTTCCGCAGGATTGAAGGAAGAGATTGCGCTCTCCTGGGCCACAGTTGCCATTCTGGGCTCCGTTGAAGCACTTAGTGGCGATGAATATGTTGGTAGTGGCCTCGAACTTGGAAGAAGCAAAGTTGTTAGGCCTGATATTATCCACGGTGCTGTTGACTGCATCGATCTGGATGTGGAAGCTGGTAAAGCAGTTTGTACAGCAGTTTCTTTAGTCGTAGTTTCGATATCAGCCGTACTACGCGCCATCTTCTGCATAGTGGTATCCAATTCCGTGGACACGAGCGGAGCGCTGCTTGCTGTGGAGCAAGGAACAGGATAAAGCAATTCTCCTCCGCAACCTTTTACACAGGGACACACGTAAGAACATTTGCTTGTGGTTTCATTACAGTAACAACGTTTCAATAAAAGGCACCCTGTACCTAAAGTACCGGATGTTTCGAATGCACATCGGTTCCGTAGAACATCCTTCCGTTGCCTCGCCTGAATGCTACAGGACTTCCAAAGAAAAAGAGAATAAAGGGTAATCATTGCCAACATGGCCTACTTCGCCAACGGTCCCTTCGAAAAGTTGAGCTTATGGGCGCTGAAACGATCTCCCCAATGATGATTACAAAGGACGCAAGGGAGACAGGTGACATCAACATTCCTGAAATTTCCGTTTTTATAAAGTCATCACTCATTTATTTCATTTATTTATTTATGCGCCCCAATGACGCGCTCTTACACACGGGGTAGATGATGCAAACACTAAATCAACATTGAATAAATACTAAATAAATAGACAAGAGGATCGGAAGTCGTACCATCTAACCGCTATCATAGTGGGAAACAGCCATCGTAGAGGGAAAAAGTCAATGGTAAGAAGTAATAAAGCAGAGACAGAGACAGAACCCTGGCCACAACGAGTGGAATTCCGGCAGACACCCACACCAGTCGGCAATGGTGCCCTTAGCGCCACAAAAGGGGTCATAGGAGCTTGCCGGAACTTCGAGACACGAGTATACCGACAGCCCTCGTGGAACCGGCAAGCCAGGCAAGCCAGGTGAGAGCGGAATTCCAAACCTTGTGAGACCAGAGCATGGAGAGACTGCTCAAAGAAAAGAGGTAAGAAGGATCAGATGAAAACTCCAATCTATACTCTCGATTAGTTTTGGCCGAAGAGGGAAAAGTTCATCACTAATCTCGCTGAACTTCAATGAAAGACTGCGATCCTCTCGATAGGTAGAGAAGAAAAAGAAAAAAGAAAGAAAAACAACTACAATAACAACAGAAACACAACAAAAGGGAACCAAAGGAGCCAGCATTCAAATCGCATCAACGCAAGCTCCTAGAGAAGGACAGATTCTTCAGTAGGCAGCTGTTGAATTGCGCGGAGTACTTGTTGTGAGGCCATCAGCGAGCTGGCATTTGCTGTAACAGATTGTCCGGTGTAAAAAAGCTGTATTCAGCTTGATAACGCGCTTATCAGCTACTGCGGTTAGGAGTAAGAAGGTGAAGTAAGGCCGCCACGCGGCCCTTGAATTCGGGCGCGAAAACCAGTATTTCGATGGGTGAAGTGCGCGAGCTCCCCTCTTGACAAGGGAGGTCGCTTTAGGTTGTGGGACGTCTCTTTTTTCAAAAGCGGTTTTTCCGGGGAGCGTGCATGCCGTAGGGGCTCTCACGTAGACCACATTACTGTGTTCCATTTTCGCTGAGCGGCCCCCTGAAGGTCAGAAAAAGGTCGAAAAAAAGTTGGTAAGAATGGGTGGTTTTCAGTGCCTTGGAGTGGTGCTTTGAACTTGTGGAAAAGATCACCCGCAAATTGAAGGGTACTGATGAAGACGGTATCGAAAACAGCGTGAAATTCGCTCAAAATTGAAGTCTGTCAGTGGTAGTGCTGAAGGAAGTACGAGGGCTTCATATAGCGTAGTCGGCATCGTCCGTTGCAGCGAAGCGGTGGTCAGTGGGTAGTGTAGTGTGGCCGCGAGTCTGCACGGGTTTGTGGTTCGAGTTTACCCGACAGCAAATACTGTTGTGTGCGAGTGGGGATGATAATCGTCCCCAAACTGACGCAGAATTGCTTTAGAGTCAAAACTAACGCTATATTCACAGTCAGGACAACCAGTAGCTCTTACAAATGGATTTTCTATAAAAACTGGCGGGATAAGTTTGCAGCACCAAACTGTCGTCAAATGGCGCCTACGCCAAAAACGAAAGCCATATTCGTGATCAGGACCCTGATTTACCCCCACATGCAGAATTTCGGGAAAAATCGAGGTTTTGACCTAACTTCGCAAAAGGGGGTGACCATGAGCTACAGGTCGTCATGCACGCCAGCGAGCAAGTTGAAGACGTGCGCGGCGCGGAAATCAAGCGGAACGCCTTGTTGGTTCACGAGAACCAAAATTCGATTTTATACTAAACATCTTCCATCACGTCCCCAGTCCTTGGAATCGATCCAGCTATCGAGATGCAGCCGTGCGAGTGGAAGACCCGTGGGTCCAATATACCACGTCCTGATGGAGGGAGGAACGTATCGACTTCGAAATCAAGGTGTCCTGTTGTTTATCACCAGCTTGGGTGTCTGCCGTTGTCCATTTAGTAT
>MU868881.1:40830-54537 GCA_036418205.1 Ostertagia ostertagi | reverse complement strand
GGTACTTCTTGAAGCAGATGTATGAATTTTCGTCGCAAACTCCGCCCACTTCGGCCAAGCCCCGCCCACCGGTAACAGCTGGGCTCCAACACTCCACCCACCACCTACCTTTTTCCGTGCTGCCTCCGGGACTTCTTGGAGCCGAGTTATGAGTTTTCGTCGCAAACTCCGCCCACTTCGGTCAAGCCCCGCCCACCGATGACAGCTGGGCTCCACTCCTCTACCCACTTCAATCCACCTTTTCCCGGCTCTTCAAGACTTCCCCGGCCCGAATTATGAGGACTTGTATTAGGTACCGGATATCTTAGTGTCGCTTTTCTGAGTTCAGGAAGTTTTGGGGCCGATTACTATGGAAAATCAATATCCCAGAAGGCAGTTTTTGCTCATTAATATTGCGAAATATGTTGCTTACCGTCTTCTATTGTTGGTTCACAATTTAACTTTCCCCCAATTTTTATACTTTCTTCTGAAAATTCCTGGGTCCAGTGTGCAAATTCGCATGTGTGTACCAAATGCATCAAAATTCTTGCTGAGAGCTGTAACCTCCGCCCACCAAACCAGCATTGCATTTGATGGAGGGAATACTACCATTTAAAATGCTCATCGGTTTTTCACAGTTTTCTTAAAAGACAGTAAAGTCTTTGAAGGGATGCCCGCAACCGTCGCCAAAAAGGTGGTCCTAGCTAAATCAGTCAAAACGGGGCTGCACCAGTCTTGTGCTGGAATGGTAGGACACCCTAGCAGTTACTGATCGATGGTGCACAGACGCTCTAACGAAGTTGATTGACCAAGAAATTCTAATAAATGTGCTCATCTGCTACTCACGTGTGCTCAAAAAGGGTGCGTTTTTGACCCTATGTGGCAAAAAAGACTCCGGGAAAAATTGTCCAGTTGAGCTGGTAAGTAATAAATTTTCCACCAAACAGTGCAGACCCTACTCTAACTAAATGTATACATATTTTGTCCAGGCCCAACTGTTTAGCAAGGTAGAGGGATGATTTGTCAGATGATGTCAAATTCGACCTACCTCTCTTTTTCGTCTCAAAAAATTCCTAACTTTAATCGTACGAGGTTTTCACTCATACTGGTAAATGGGAAAGGGCTAATGAGTCATTCGATGGATATGCCGTTTCACTCACTGGATTTTGAATTAAAATATTGGTGGTCCGAAACTCGCGGTGAAAAAACGACACAGATATCGGTACCTGTAGAAAATGCTGTACACTTCAGAGCGCGCCCCGCCCATTCTGGGCGGGCCTCCGCCCACGTCATGTATGCAGGAAACACCTTAGACATTGCTCCCTTACACCAAATTGTTTTCTGCTCTGTAGGCTTTCTCCCAACCGAGTTATGAAATTTTTCATAAAGCACTGCTTTTTTAGAGAACGCCCCGCCCACCGGGGGTGGGTCTCCCTAATTCGATGTGACTTACCAATGCACACCTTTACCCACTTTTTGGCCCAGTTTCGAGGTCGTTTTGTCACTGAAATCGAAACCATGGTCGTCGTGCAGTTCATTTCGAAACGCACGATTCATTTCACGCACGCCCTCTGTGGGCGGGGCTCCGCTTAGCTGATGTGTGTTTTGTATTTCGTGAGACCTTGCCCACCCATTCCACACTTGACCCGGTCCCTCCAGGTTAGTAGGATAGTTCTGCATTCCACGTAACTTCCTATATTATGCGAACAAATCGTTCTGAAAAGTGCAGCTTCCGTGTACGACCTCCCTCGTAAAACGTAACGGAAGTGGTGGAGTTGAGGTAGGTCAGTTGCAAGGCAAGTGACGAGTGCTTCTGGTACTTGTTCACCTGAGGAAATCCCAAACGAGTTGGCGTGGCACTTTGTCGATCGTCTAGAAAGTCATTTGAAGCAGCTTATCCACTCGTTTGCTCTCTTCACCATCCGTCCAGCAACATAAATGACGTCGGTGGTGCTGCGTTCACGTCGAGTCCGCACTGCATCTGACTTGGGTTGATTATCTACTCCAGTCTGGCGTCCAGATTCATTCGGAGATCTTCAGAGTATGGCACATTAGATGAATTTTATAGTAACTGGAGCACCTAGCAATGTCGCCCTTCTTCTAATCAATGGACGCTATAATGCTTTTTGTCCAATCTTTCGGGATTCTTCCTTTCTCTATGCAATTGTTGAAGAGTTCCGTTAAAAGGAGGTAGCCTCCGAGTTGTTTCCAGATCTCTGCAGGAATGTCGTCTGGTCCAGTGGCTTGCATTTTCTTCATCTTCTTGAGGCTCTGACTTCGTGCTCTGGTAATGGACTGATGGACTGGACTGATTCGTGAGATTAGTACTTGGATCAACGCGTTTTTGGAGGCGGCGGATGGAGCTTATAGGAGCATCCCATTACTATCCTTGATGAATGTTGTGGTATCAGTGAAGTCCTGTGTTGCTCTGGAGCGTTGATTGGAAAGTCTGTAAATCTGCTTTTCGCATTCTTTAGTGTAATTGCAATCAGGCATCCTTTTTTCACTTTTACCACTTACAATATTGTCCTTTGATTTATCGCTCAGCTTCACAATATTTTTCTCTACTCTCACCCGTTCACCCGTAGGATGGAGGTGCCAGGTTCTGTATGCGTTCTTTTGAGGTGCAAGCAAGACTGCTGCATCGTCATCCCAAAACCAAGCAGACCGATCCCTTCCACGACTGATTTCGTTCTCATAGCCGATTCTGCTCGTGTCTCGAATTTCTTGGGCGAGTCGCTTCCAGGCTTGCTCAATGTCATAAGACCTAGCTTGTTGAATTTCATCGATTAGTAGTTTCTTTCACTGCGTCCCTGGTCAGCGAGTTTGTTCTCTCAGAAGTTTTTTACTGCCTCTTGACTGCATGAAGGCATGTCGTCCGTTGGCATCAGCACAGCGGGGCGATGTCAACGGTTACCACATATCAATGGAATTACTTTACAGTTGAGGACATCGCATCAATGGTTGTTTACCAGGATGTAGGAGGACATCGTATCAATGGTTCTTTGCCTGCCTTACGCTCTCCACCGATAATGGATTACGAATTTAGAATAGTCGCTAAGTTAAGTCGCTGGATCTAGTCATGTTAGTGTTAGGTGCGATTCCTTCTTTTGGAGGAGCGAATTACCAATGAATAGATCTAGCAAGTGGCATATTCTAAAATTCGTGTTCCATTTTCGTTCTTTACACCATATGCAAATCGTCCTTGTGTGTCCTCGTACTGATCGTTATCAGTGCCGATATGCCCGTTGAGATCTCCCATGATGTACAGGATTTCCATCGGCTTGAATCGTGGAATTTACATTTAGTTCGCAAAACTCCTTGGCTGCACTGGGTAACTTCGGCGGATCGTGTCCAATATGAATACTCCCTGCCAGAGATCACAGCCACATACACGAAGCGGTCAGAAATTCTTTGTGTGTCATTATCGGTGCGTTCCATCTCCTGCAACACGTTGACTTTTAACTGGTCTCTTCTGTAATATAAACCCATCCTTGTGGTCTTGGCGCCGGTACATTTGATTTCTTGTAATGCACGGATGTCCATGTTTCCTTGCATTTCTGTCACTTCGGCAGCTCGGCCAGTCAGAGTACCAATGTTGAGGGTGGCAATCCTGATGGTCTTACGTTTGTCCTTTACGGAGGACTTCCTAGCTTGTTTGTCCATTACGGTGGACGTCCTAGCTTAATCCATTACGGCAAGCAATCTAGCACTGATCGGTATCCTCGAAAAATCTACCTTTTAGTTTGGCTATGTGCGCGTGGTCGTCGTTATGAGTGAAGAAAACGTTGGTAGCTCCGCCGGAGACGACAGACCTGCACAGCACCTGATACTGACATCGTCACCAACGTGGACGAGAATGCTTCTGATTCCAATAGTGTCAAGTCGGCTGCACTGGTTGATAATTATTGTGTAGAGTTGGGCGTCCTTTCGAATGAAGTTCGGCCTCTTCTACCCTCTAAAGATACTTCAAAGTTAGCCGTTCAAGGGCGGTTAAACTGCTACGTCACCTTGAGGCCAGCTGGGATTTGTGGGACTCAATGGAGCCTTGTAAAGCAGCTAAATTATGGCATAAAGGTTGCTCACGAAGAAATCATATGTACTGACTCGGATTTCCTCCTTCGGCGCAGGGCTCCGAATTTCTTCTTTCTTCACCAGTACTTCGTCGCCTTCTTTGAAGTACAAACCTGCGACATAGTGGAATCTTGTACGTTCATGATGCTTTGAAAAAATTCAGGGTTGAACGTATATATTGAAAGAAAAGTTAAGTTCATATATCATATCATCAAAATATGGAAGCATAGCAAATTGCCAATAGATGCATAATGTCATTAAGTTGATAGAAAACCAACTAAATTTGACAATACACGAAGTTAAGTATTCATGTTACTTTAGCACCTAAACAACGGCGATTATGAAAGAATGACGGAAACTGAGATTTTAACCGCATTAGCCGACGAACGTTTGGACATTGAATGCAAAGAAGAAGAACCATTGATAAACAACTGGATAGCGGTATAGCGCCTTTTTCGCAGCTATGTATTAACGTTATACCTCGAACCTCGAGACAGCTAATTTTCAGAAAAATCCGAAAAATAATGAACGGATGATGCGGCTAAAATCGGAAAGCCTCAAACGGCGTGGAACCGATGGTCGACTTGCAGCTGTCGTGCGAGACAGAGTACCACGTGAAATTGTTTTAGCCATAGGTTCGAGCGCTTTTCAAGTTTACTGATGCTCATCATGAAGATGCCTTCAGTTTTCTTACAGGAGGTTGGAGCACAGGTGGTCCGTCAGACATTGTGGAGGTTTTCAACCCAAGGGCGCATACATGGGTAGTCCCCGAAGCAGCTGTGAGGTATAGTCGCGTTTGAAGCATGATGAACTCATGAATATGAGGTTTGGGAGACACGTTCAGAGAAATTCCACGGGCATATCACGGAGCCGTGTTATGTGCCGAGAAGATGATAATTTTCGGTGGTTTCAATGGAAGAGAATACTTCCAGCATGCCAAGATATTTGATCTCAATAAAAAGGTAAAGAAAAGAACATAATGCATCGAGATCATACGTACAAATACTTGTTCTCAGAGCTGGGAGGCAATAACGAATATGCACGACAGACGGTGTTATGTGGCTGCTACTCCATTTGTGGATCCAATCGGAACATATCATGTCGTTGCCATTGGAGGGTACATTTTCAACTATTTGATTTGAATAACCGTCAAAACCAGACTTACATCTTATGGTTTGTCGAAAGGACGAGGTGCGACGAAAAATCAAATAGTTAATGTTAACAATCAATTGGGCTTCGCTTTTCCGTCGTGAACAGATCTTTCTCGTTCATATTTATGTCCAATCCGACTAAATCTCAACGCGCAGCCAGACCGGAAAGGCCGATAGCAACCATATTATTGTTACCGAGTTACTGCGATCAAGATGCTCGGAACTCCTTTGTAGCACTAGACCATCACAAACTGCACGACACATAGAATTAGGACCCGTCGTCGTGAACACTAATAATTTGTTCATTAATTAGACGTATTAGCTTAGTTAATCTCTAAATCATCGCCTGTATTCCTGGCACTCTGCCCAAAGCTGAACCACATAAGCTGTGTGCACACACCTAATTCCTACCAGTAACTATCCGTCAGTACATATATGTTGGAGTTGTAAAGGTAGAGAACAGTTAGACTACCCACAGACAGGGAGCATTTTGGACATAGATCGGGTTACGACATACGTTCTAGTGCTCTGACTTGAGAGAAGCCCTTCTCTCGTTGCTTAAGAGCAGTATCACAGTGTTATCCGACGAGGAAAGACCAGCAATCGGCTCTGGCCTTGAGCGACAACAAACCAGCCCAGCCGAAGCAGATAGCGACTTCTAGTATGTAGGTATATGGGAGCGAGCCAAGTTTGCAACAGGTCACGGAGCAGCAGCTCTCAAGCGCAAATGGGTTGGAGCACAGGGTACATCAACGCCGCACTCGTAACATTTTCCCCAGAAAAGTCCACAACTTGGTCATTTCAACTGAAAACACCGGCATTTGGCATGAATGCAACTTCAACAGTAGGTCTTCTACTCAGCTCCAGGAACAGCAGGCTAAATCAAAAAAGAGAACAAGGCATGGCGTTGGGCATAAATACCAAAACCAAGTGGAAATAAGCAGCGAAATTTGCAAGGGAGATAAGGCGGGGGTCGAGAGGAGAAAAGGTGAAAACCTGCAAGAGTTACTGCTGCCGACCTCATAATGCTCGATACTTCCAATTTTCACAGCAGTCTGCTTGTCACACCTTGCATTTCAGCCACCCGTTCGCTGTCTCGCTACTTGTTATGGATATTACACCGATTTCGCGAAAAGCTCTTCGTGCCCTTAATTTTTACGAGTACTGCTTGGAATGTTCCGCAAGTCATGCTACACCAAGGATTAGCCAGAAGATGGGCGAGGGCACGCTCTCTCAATTCACGGTGCACCGGCGCTTCACTCTGCTCAGCGTTGACTTTTTTATTTGAAAATGATCCACACTCCAACCACCCTGTGACTGGCAATCACGATGCTCTGACGCTGTTGAAAAGGGATCTGGATAGAGTATCGATCATTTGCTAGAGCAATTCTGATGCGACAAGGAAGCACTGAGCATCTTAAAGATTTGTATCGGATCCCACATGGCTTAAGCCGGAATCAGCTCCAGACACGACCTGACATCGTTATGTTCGAGTCGACTTCCTATGGGTTCTTCGATAGGACCATCCACCACATTTGCTCATGACGAGAAGAGGCTTCAGTGTGCTAACAATATAACAAGCGGTGATAGTACAGCCCAACGACTTTGATGGAGTTCTTATACTAAGAGTTCAGCCTCCCACCCCCCGCCACCACCCCCCCCTCCCCCCCCCCTCGTCCAAGTAGGGCCTTCTCGGATTTTTGGTGGAACACGAGAGGAGTTAGGCTCTGGAAACCCCTCCGTGTAGATGTCGCAGTCAACGCGAAAGTCAACCATCTACAGCTTGAATGCAACGCTTTTAATACGAAAGAAAAACAAACACTGAAGTTATGCTTCTTAATACACGTTATCGCCTCTTGCTATAAAAATCTAGGGAAAATTTGGGGTCTCTCGGAGGAAGTTCCTCCGCATCCACACTTATACCATAACATTCGTGCCAAAGGATGCCCCGCTGCTCCCCTCTCCAGAGCAAATCTCACAGAACAAATCTCATCCCAACCATCATGATGTCAAAATCGACATTCGGATTTTCCTTCGATCAAAATTCAATGAAGTTTTACAAGAAAGGCATTGCACAGCTTTCTGGTGCGTTGCATAGGTTTGATTCAATATATAGATCGTGTATTATGGTGAAGAGTGGAAAAACAAACAAATAAAAAATCGTAAAAATCCGAATTGCAAGTTTTTTTTTCAAATCTTAATCAACCAAAAAGATCCCGTATTACATAAACTAGGACAGTGAAAGGAGGAATTGTGCAATTAATAGCAGTTAACGTGGTAGAAGCCTATGGCAAGGACATTTAGGAGAACCTTCCTCATTTACTCCTTGTCTTGTATTTATTATCCATAGCCTTTCTTTTAGTTGTTTACAACCGGCACCGGAAAACCTCCAAATTCCGGCTGAGATCCTTTCACATTAAAAAAAAAAAACCCATTGTTACCACTGGCATTAATATGGTCAAAAACAACGGGAAGTTCCTTTTGGGAAAAAGTGCATCAATCGTTTGCTGCCCCAGAAAATACTTTTGGTAAGGATTATATTTCTTTACAGAAAAGCGGAATATGCAGCGCTTGTTCTGGCGGGACACCGACAGTTAATTGCTGGCTTCGCATTTGGCGGACGAATACACAACGATATCTCGAGAGCTGACTGTATGGGAAACGCAAATCATCGGTAAAGGATGAGAAAGAACATAGGTTATACAAGTCTCACTGTCTTTGCATTTGGAAACTTAATAGTTATTGCCTCAAGCTGCGACCCATATTAGCAAATTTTAAATCTTGCCTTCATCAGCATAATTGACATTTAAAAATCTAGTGGAGCGCACGACATGCAACAGAGTTTCCCAAAATCGAAACGAAACGGTTAGACCGATTTTTTTTTTTCAAAAAAAGCACGTCAAGTTTAGAAAATCCGCAATACCAACACGAATTCCGCACAATAGCTCTAGAATACACATGACGGATGTGACTGGATAATTCGATGATGGCATCATTTTTTACTGGAATTGGCTAGAACTTCACATTTGGACCCTAAAGTCGATGCTTACTCTGGAATTAAGCTGCTCAGTGGAGTTCTCCCTTGGAATGTAAACGACACGGCACGTGAGTTCCTCCCAAAAGTGCACAACTCGGTAGCGCTTCAAATCCTGAGTTGGCAGCTTCATAATACCGGGTTTGCCTGCATTAAGAGAGCGTCACTTAGCTGGTTCATCGGATCACGTCGTGGAGAAAATCTATTTTTCGGCTAGTTCTTATAAACGAAGAAAAGCATCGCATTTTTCAACATACCCGTGTACCTGTAGCCGAGTCCACATTTGGATAGATACCGAGAAAGAGAGAGTTAATGCTCTGATTCATCCTCGTCTATGAGACCACTTCTACTCCTGACTGCCAAAATCTCATACCTAAGGTTTTCTGTTGACAGAACATATCACAGAATTATCTCTAATGAAGTCGGAAATCCCCGTATTCGCTGGTAAATACTCGTCACTCAGCGGAATTTTCACATTTTGTCCAAGCCATTTTCCCGCGCGGAAGTCCGGCCGTCTTTCTATTGAAGCTTCACAGTGATATTCGTCAGATCCCGGCCGATTTTGAGCAGCACTTCGACTTTTATTCCAATGAGAGGAAAACACAAAAAAGTCGTTTCTCTGCTAAGAATGTCGGAGGACCGTACAAGTCGGAACCTCTTCAAATTTCGCAGAAGAGCCAAAAGCCATTTTTGTAGTCAAGGCATTCTCTTCGTGCATGCTCGATGTGATAACGTAGCAAGACGTTCGGAAACAAAAACAGCTTCCGTAGAGATTGAATTATGAGAAAGAAATTCATCTGTATTCCGAACTGTATGGTTTGGACAAACCCCTTCCATAAAGACTGTGTCCATTTTTTACCTGAATACATTCCGAAGTTGCATAATAACTGATAACTAAAACAAATATTTATTAATACAAACATAGACACTCAAGAAAAGACATTACAATGTGAAGGAAACAATGTTCTGGAAGCTGCTGTCATTCAAAATGAATTCTGTTTTCCAGAAACGGGTTTCGATTTTAGAAAATTGGGAAGTTTCAAAAATCTGCAACAGTAGCGCCAAATTTTGCGCACCATTTCTGGCCAACTTTGGCGCTTTCAAGAACTATTCCTTCACTGAACTTCTGAATTCACTTGCCATTTTCAAGGGTATTGTTCGGCTTCCAGTTCATGGCTGACAAGCTCAAATCTCAACAGCAGCTGGCATGCTCACATAGCCTAAGCTTGAACCATGTCAAAAAACATCGCTCGTTCATTGAACATGAATCTTTGCATATGCATCGAAAAAGGACAGACATACGTTCATCTTCGCTGCTGTCGTCCGCTTTTTACACTTTTCCTTAGATTCTAAAAGGAAATATAAAAACGAGTCTGCCGAAATTAGGGAGGAAACGGAAGTTCTTGTATACTACGAAGTTATAATCGTTAAATTCGGTAATCATGGTGTCAGATAGTGGTCACACAAGAACTGCACATGATTTCTTAACCTGCACACCACAACCGAAAGCACAGGTGAACAGCGGAAAAGGAAGCATGGCCGACCAAGATCAGCACTCAAAAAGTGGTCACCGTCTGAATGTTCCCACAGCGATGCAAAGTTGAAATCGTTGAATCCCAGAGTGCTCGAGTGAAATTCTTCTGAATCTTCTCTATGGAATACAGAAATTTACAATACAAGCAATAGTTTATCTCTAGTTTCTTCGTGCTTAGCTTCATTCACAGATTGCTCACGTCTCTCACTACTGGAATTTTCGAATAAACGACCTTCACCACAGTCGATAAGGTATTTCAGGAAGTTCTTGTTCCCAGTGAGCTTGAAGCTGTACTTCCTGCCTGGTACTAGGTGCAAGCCTGAACTTAAAGAATGGAATGCTGAATGGATTATTTTGAGTCAGCCAAAGTTGATTAAACCAAAACCTGAAAGGGTAAAACAGCAGACCAGTGAGCAGGAGATTAAAGCTGCAATAGCACCATATCCCAAGAGTGCAACTACAACACGGAAATCACGGCCAAATAAGGAATTTCAGAATCAATGCCATTGAGTATAAAAGTCAATATTTGAATAAGGGATTGAGCGTAATCATTAGAATTAAGACATTCCGAGAGAAAGGTAGATGGTAAAATACGTGGTGCAATATTTATGAAGCCCTATAGAAGGTTGCCGCTTTGCTGTCGCCTTCACACGTAGCATTCCTACTGCATTCTTTTCACTGCACGAAATATTCTCAGGATCTCATCCAAGACGCAAATGAAAAGTTGCAAATGAAAGTGCTGTACTGTGCATAGGTCAGCTAGACCAACACCAATCTAGAGACTTTGCTGAGCTTTGTACACCCCAAGTGACCTCAGCAAGGTGGAAATCACACCAGAGTGTTGATATCCAAAAGCAAAAGTCATTAATTTGCTTCCTCGATCAACGTCAACAATATAAGGTTTATCTTGTTTGATATTAGAGGATACCAAATCCGAAGAGGTCTGTAGGATGAAGTACACATTCATTCTTCACGCTTCCACGTCCAGTGCAGCTGATTCCCTCCAGTGTTTCGTTCTCGAGCTCGAATAGGGACAGGCAGTCGTTTCCAGCGCTCATTTACCTTCTGCCGAGATACTACATAATCGATTCTGCAACAGGTGACCTTTCAGACTGTAATACGGGGGGGGGCGATATAGAATAACGACGATATCAATAGAAGTTGCCAACGTATCGTACCACTCGTCACGAGTTCGGTTCCCCTTTAGAGAAAGTTATCACTTGTGAAACTTTTTTTCTTGTAGGGTATACGGTTCATCGGCAATGCGCTCGGTACGGACCGGAGTATCAGCAGTGACGTACGAGGCAAATTCAGTCATCGTTGTTGGCGGATTCAATGGAGTACGACGATTGAAGAGCACTGAATTCTACGACCAACGCGTAGGACTTTGGTATCCACTACCTGATATGGAAATTACTCGGTGAGCTAATTATTATTTTGTATAGAGCGCGCACATTTTTCGTCTTCAACTATGGAACATCGTTCAGATCCAACTTTGGAATTGAAATAATGAACGGTTGTATATACATAGCTGGTGGATTCGACGGGACTCGAACTACAAGCACTGTAGAAAGATTTGATATGAGGGCCTACAAATGGGAGGTAAGGAGATATTCAAGACTTTGAACTCAGATCCAATCACGTGAGTTTGCAGACACTGCCGTCGATGAGCATCCCAAAATCCGCACTGCGACTGATTCGCATAGCCGACCACGATGTGATAAGAAGCTTTATCAACTTCCATCAACACAAAGTCGACTTCATCTAGCCACCGCACTCAGATCCTCCTATAGACGTAGAGAATTCACCCACGACTCGATCATAGTAGAGAAATGCACATAATTATATTTTGGTAGTCTCAAGCAAACAGCATATATATGGCACTTTACAACTCACTAACTATTTATACTAACCGATTAACTAAAATATATGAACCTAACAATAAACCTTCCACCTTTGGTCTTTGCACATCACTATTCAGTGTATCAATGTATCAGTGTATGACGTAGTAGAGATCAACGACGCATTTCTCTTTTGCATCTTCAAACCTTTAGCTGCAAACCTTCAAGACCAACAGAATGAGCTCTGCACGAAAATACCTTTTGTGTGTCTAACATTCATCGGTCGTCGGAACAATGAAGCATGAGCGCTGACATCGTTTTTCTGCTTTCCGTTTAGGTTTATGGGTTCAATCTCCTCATCTGAAGGATGCGAGGCTTTACATATTCATAACGTGGGCAGTGTAAAAAAGTGCTTGAGTATGACATATTTTTCCGATGATTATAAAAAGCCGTACAACACTTTCGTTTCCAAATCCATTCCGTTCTTTGGCTCCAGTGCTCTGGACTTTCGCTTCGGACACGAGGATTGTGAACAATTTCTCACTGGAGTTCTTTCCTATTTCCTAGACTCAGTCCTTCATACCGTCCAGTAACAAATAGTGCGAAAGCTAAGAAAGTTTAAAAAATAGTGGTGTTTATGGTGTTCACCGATTCACGAAGTGTTTGAGAGTGACTGTAGGCGCCGTTTTCTAGCGTTGAATAAAAGTGTCCCACCCCATACGTTTGCCTTAGACAGACTACTAGGGCAGTTGTTCAGGTGTTTTTCAAAGTATGGCAGCTCAGTTACAGTCGATATCCGAAAGTTGGGGTAGGCGTGTCACCGGAAGTGACGTGCACTTGATAGAAGTTGCGTGGATAAGCTGTTGCCAGCATGCTTTGCTGATATCCAGCAGTCCTACTATATACAAGTACAATGTGCATGTACATGTATAATCATCATATAACACCCTGTATAAATGTAATATAATATCCTACTATATACGACACTGCCCAATCAAGTGTTGCGGTTCGCTTAGCAATTCGAGGCCTTCTGCACAAAAGCTATATTCTCTGCGGATATTTCAATGCATGCCCCGCCCACCTGACCGAGCTCCGCCCACTACCGTACCCTTTCCAACCAAGCCCTGCCTTCACCTTACACGCCCTAGGGGCAACTTCGTACCCATCCGGGACGATGCTTTAAGATGTTTATTGGGTCTACCTAGCGTGCCAAGTGGTTACAAACAGACAGACGGACAACACACCAAACTTCTGCTTTATACATAGAAGGGATATCGATCGATGGCATGTCTCGATGGAATTTGACTTTCACCACGGCCCCCAATCAACACTGTGATTCCCGACCTCATTCGAGCCCTCTGCACAAAAACCTATGTTTTCTAAGAAGGTTCCAGCGCAAACCCCGCCCACTGACCGGGCTCCGCCCACTACCATACCCTTACTAACCAAGCCCTAACCTCACCCTACGCCTAAGGGGCAGCTTCCTACCCATTCGGGACCATGCCTTAACTGTCTTTTGGGTCTACGTAGCGCGCAGTCCGTTGGTTGACACACAACGACCAAACTGCTTGCATATATCCTTCTATTTTATAAAGCGCTAACTTTGTGTGTCGGTTTGTGTATCTGTATGTGTGTGTATGTATGTATGTGTGTCCGTCCGCAAAATGAAGTGAGTGAGAAGGAAGCTCATGGGATAAACAAACCGCTAACAAATCGGGTAGCTTACAGGATTTGAGATATCAATGTTTTGTAGCAGGATAGTTGTGATAACACTCTTAGGGCTATATAAACACCTGCTTAGCACACTTCCGTTCATTCCACATGGTGCTGCAGTGGCAGCTGGAGGGCAGTGGAGAGAGGAAGGGAGGATGAGGAAGGGAAGCGAAAAATCTACCGTCATATCATGATTGTGTCCCTTCTACTGTATGAAACACCATTGTGTTGCATACGCGTCACTTCCAGGTGTTGGTGTCACAGGAGGAAGGGACCATAGCGGAGGATAGAAAGCTTGCGCAGGAAAGGAAGGTCCCGGCGGTTGACGGGGGACTAATCTGGTAGAGGATAGAGGGGATATAGAGGGCTAAGCCTTTGTGT
>MU868881.1:4291-37979 GCA_036418205.1 Ostertagia ostertagi | reverse complement strand
AATTCGCTAAGTATGTCTGTGTGTGTGTCGTGCGTCTGTTTGTTCACGAAATTCGTAGCGCGCTCCCTGTAGCAATGAGTTGGCTGTATTCGTTGAATATGTTATAGGGAGGGCGTTTGCTGGACACAAGTGGTATGTGGATTGAACTGATAAGACGGGATAATAGCCGATAAGAGGAGCTAGAATGCGAGCCTCGCGGATTTCGTTTTGTCCTTCAATAGTAGTCCTAGCAGCGTCTATACTTCCAAATAATGATGCGGGCGTTGATACCGGGATCATTGGTTGGTAATGGATGAGGCGATGAGGGCAATTGTAATGGTGTGATAAAACGCGTCTAGATCAACGCAAAGTCGTCGATTCCTTAACTGCTAGCACTGACACCAGAGCAACCATACTTACAAGACCGAGTTGTGAGGGTTGGCGGGGACGTTGTGTGGGCGATAGAAGTGATTATCAAAACTGATAAAAGGCTGCATAAGGCACGGTCAGAAACGCAAAAAATCGTCGGATTCCGTTACGTAGTGCGCTGACACTAAAAGCGCTTCCTACTTACAAGGTGTATAAGGCGGTGGAACGGGGACATTGTGTTGGCGGGATTGAAAGTGATAACAACTGATAAAGGGCTGATAAGGTGCGTGGAAACGCAAAAATCGTCGATTTTCGTTACCATGGATCACATTGACATTCAGAGCCACCATACTTGACAAGGCGTCATGAGGAGGTGGACGGGAACGCTGTGGATGGTTCCGATGATGGAAAGGTGGGTACAACTGATAAAGGTGATAAAGGCGCGGGTCAGAGCGCCAGCTTGCGTAGCTTGCGCTGATACTAGAGCCGCCCTCTCACAAATTCTATTTGCAGTGTAATCAATCGCGCAAATGATAAGTTTCATTCTAATGCCATATCAGAAAGCCAAATATATCCGATAATGCTTTGATGTGTCTAAGTAATGGTGAGTGTAAACAAATTTGATAAGCTATTAATCTGCTCACTCATAGTGCAATAAGCATATTTCGCTGTTCATATTGAGACTCGACAGCAAAGAACATCCGCCTAAATATCTGAGTTCAGAAAAATGCTGGGTTTGTGTATTGGGAATGTATATGTACACCAATTCAGTTCCAGCGTTTATCACCTCTTAATTCGACGGACTTCAGCGAAACTGGGAAAGGATCTAGCACATCAATAGTGAGAGTGGCTGATGGAGTACCACATGCTGATATTCTTATGCGGCCCTCCAGTTTCGCTAAGCCTGGGCGTTGTGATGTGCGCGATAGCGGCGGCGGAGCAAAAACTGGTATATAATTAATGTATAATCCCACGGATTTCTATTCACTGAGAGTCCCGCCTCTCACTTGAAAGATCTTCGAGCCGGGTGGTGCGAGCTACGTTGACGCGAACCCCGGTTGGCGGATAGGGTGGGAAATCGGCGGACGCAAAAAGCACCATGTACTTGCCCTGAGACGCAGGTGATTCAGGGGCATGGAACTCCTTATCTGTAGTGCCTGCTGGCGATTCATACCAGCTGTCTCCACTCAGGCACTCAATGCATGACTTGAGGTGTGTGGTGCGTCGTGTGTGTGTGCGGGTGTATCCTGCATTGGTGCGCACACCAAAAGCTTGCATTCAAAAAACTGGGCAAGTATATGGGAAGGCGATTCGGGGCGGTCAAAAAATAAAAGCCCTTGCTCCGTCCAGAAAAAAACGAGGAGCGTGGCTAACATACTGGAGTCGAGTCTAGACCACACGACAGGAGCACTGCAAGTGACTCTGATGGCGTCAATATGCCGAAATAGCAATATGGCATGGGGCTCATTCCTTACTGTGGGAGTCCAATACGGCACAGTCGATTGAGTAGGACGCTCGGGAACATGAGGCTGTATCGAATCTCAGGGCCCGGATTAGGCTGCCTAAAAAGAAGAATGACTAAGATGGCGATCTGTACATTCACGCCAAGGCACGGCTTGGGATCCGAAGCTCAATCGAAGACCTGATGATGCAAGCCAGAGATCAAGCACGATGCGTCATCGGAATGACCGGGAACGACGAGAGGCACCGCCCGCTACACGGCCGTTTTCGATATGGGAGAAAGTACTGTTCCTTGGAACATGCGACAGCAGAGGCGTATGGTTGGTGTGGGGTGTCAGTCACACTGCACTTGGCATACATTGAGTCGTACGAAAAGCCCTAACGATCTAAATACGCACGCAGAGAGACACGAAGCATTTTTATATGGCTTGGTCGGCGAGGTTCTACAAGGAAGTCATACTTCTTTAAGATCATCGTCGCGACTCAATCGCAAGATTGGCCGAGAAGAATACGGCTGAAAGAACTTTCACATCGCGGTACTCACGAAAATGGAATTGGAATGAGCAGGGACGAAAGACTGTCTGAGTTCGTATCATGTCGGACCAAACACCATAAATCGCAGCGTCCAGAAGCCCTGCTCACTTCGCTGGTGGACTTGGAAGGTCACCCTGAAGGGACAGTTCCAGTTAAACAAGATAGACACATACATCTTCATCGAAAAGGTTGTTGCCGACCGAAAGTCGCTGTTGTTACAAAGTTCTACACGGGTATCGGACCAGTCGTCTACCTCCGCGCAAAGTTCACTTTTCGATGCGTATTGAGAGAGCTCGAAAGGTCAGGAAGCGAAGGGCCGGACAGTCATCGACTGGATCACTTCACTCTCTTGTCGAACTCTGGTTGAGGATTTCGTTATCGAGAACATTCGGACGAGGAATATCATCGGCTGTGAACAGCTTCACAGAGAGTGGCAGGAGGCAGAGCGAGTTTGAAGTCACCAAAGCAAGTCTGTGCTACGTGGAAAACTCTCGAGCTGATTACGTCACGTGGAGCCGCACGAGTGCAGCGCGAATCACGCAACTTCACGTCCTGCTTGCCCGCAAGCTATGCCAGAGAGGCGATTAAGGAAATCTTCAAGGGAACGATAGCAGCAGCAGATTAGCTGCCTGTATTGCAGCAGTATTAGCAGCAGGCCTGAGGGGTGAGATTCCGGCCAATGTCAGTCGAAGCTTTGCCACCTAAAGACCAAGATGATCTGCCCCCGCACGTCTCGATGGACAGGTGGACTGCACCGAAGGGCCAAGGAGAAAGTCATCACGAATTCCTCACTCGGATCTCTCTCAAATAGCCATGTCATCTGCACGTTATCAACTGCAACAGGATAGGAATACGTCGTCCCACGTACTCTCTTCGAAGTCGACAGCCAAAGTCGGTGAAGAAATCGTACAGCACGCGGTCTCGACAAGTTCAAATCGGCAAATCTGTAAAATGCGCCGCCAGTCATTCATCTATAAAAACTCTCGGCCGACTCTTCAGCGCGCTTAACTTGGTCTGCAGGAAACCGTTAGAAGACGCATGTTTCATGAGAAACGGATAGGGTCCCTAAGGGCCCATTCACGCTAACGGAAACTAATCATCACGAATTGCCTCAGCCCTTACGGTGTACATTAGGTGGGAGTGATCCATATGGATGAAAACGCGGCTTAGAGCTGAGCAGGAGGAACGAGCCGGATTGGGGACGCGTACAAGAACGAGGGAGAAAAGTCAGGTATTGTGAGTTCGAAGTAGACCGAAGAAACATCCGGTCAGTGCCCCACCTCTTCAATTTCCGCTAAATGTCCTTCCTGCCTAACTCGCTCAGAGACTGGGACTCCTTGCGCATGCAGGACGACAGAGCATGCGACGTCCAGCGTTATCGTTCCCAACGGCGTTTCAATGGAGGACGATTGCTAGCGAAGTAAACTTACACGCGCTCCCCGACTAACTGCGGTAAGTCGAATCCGGATCCAGAGTTCCGACTACGGCCAACAGATTAGAAGATCAGGGTAGCGACTGCCGTGCTGGTTCGCGCAAGGGATCGAAGAGTAAGGTTGGGCCGACACACGCGTCATGCGGATTTACTGCGGGATTACGTTGGACGCAGAGCGGTTAGCCGACCTGGATCCTTCGGTGCGTCAAACGAACACCTGCACGATCGCCGGCGATGGTGTCGACTATCCTTCAGAAAGCTCACGAAAGCTGCTGAACGGAAGGACATGGAAGGAGATCGGTTCTCGGAGCAGAGGAGGTGCCACTGTAGACAACTCTTCGCGGCGACAGGGTAGAATTGGAAAACGTGGTGCTGGCGCCCGTCGAGCAATTAGATGAATCAACGGGACGACAGGTTGAAAATCAGCTGTGATGTATAATCCCGAAGCAGATTAGGGGGTGTGAGTGTCCGTGGTGTGTGTTTGTAGTGTCTGACGAAAGATTCGAAGCTCGAGTCACAAGCAATGATAGCGTCTATGGGCCTTCTAGGTTATGAGAGCGGGTAGGAAGTGGGACACAAGTGAGTATATGATAGGAACTGATAACGGACATGACAATAGCGACTGATAGGAGGGGCTAGAGGCGAGCATCGCCAATTTTGGTTGTGCCTTCATTTGCGTTAATAAAGGCCCGTCTATTACTTACAGTGTTATGTGGGCGAGTCGCAGGACATGGTGTGAGGTAGGCCATATAATAATCACATGTCGGCGTAACAATGTACATCAGTACTGATCACAATAACTTGAATTGCTAGACTTTCCAGCTTCGTGATGAGTACCTGATAAGTGTAATGTATAAGAGGCGTTTGTATAACGTCTTTAGTAACATAAAATCTCCAAAAAAATGGCTAAGGATACAGGATCTCCGGGGTGGATCACCTGTGACNGAAAAAGTGGATGCGATGTGGGCAGGTAGTGTGGAATGTAGGACATCCAACGGTCCTTATCAAAAGTACGCTCGAAATGAGTCGTTCACTTATTATCTTATCCATAGTGTTCGATAGCCCAAAGAACTGCTCTCTAGTACTACGGATAAAATAGCAATGGAGTGCCCCCGCCCCCCGGTGGGGGACACCAACTTGCGTTACTTGATGGATTGAGAAAGTAAAATGTATCAATCGGTAAGCAGCTGCGGTGCACTGTAAGGGTAGTCTTCTTTAATATAATAAAACCGGTGATAATAGCGCTTCGCAATGACGACTGAGTTGCGGTACGGCCTGAAAGTGGAAAGGAAAGCCAAGGGAATTTTGAGATCACCGAAATTAAGGCCTTATCTTTCAAAAAGGTCGGATGTGGAACGGTGGCGAGGCGGGGCGGTCAAAGAAGACAAAACATGCGAGAGAGCACGCCGTTCTCGAGGGGGCTCACCAGTATTGAGATGGGTGGGAAGCGTTGCAAGGGGGGATCGATGGTTCAGGCCCGTAAGGATTAGCGCCTAACCGCGCAACCTTTGCGGCGAAGCGGAATGATCTAGGTAGGTAAATTTTAACAATTACAACAAACTTACAATTTCCCTCGCGGTATACTTCCTACAAGTCGGGCCAATCGCGGGGTCTGCCTTTAACAATCTCTTATCACTATAGATGTACGTGTGTCGCAGTTAAATTTGTCAAACTTTACCTTATGCCAAGGATAACTGAAATCGAATTTGCAACATAATAAGGGAGAACTGTCAACTAGGACCATGGTATTCCAAAGTGTAAAAATCTCGTAACGACTCAGAATGATCTCCAGGTAATTAAACTCCACTATTTTCATACATTTTCATGGTACACTACTTCTGTTGGATGACATCTTCGTTCAACGAAGTTAACACATTCAAAATCCCTGAATAAGCCATTCGCGAATTGATAGGTATGTGAGCAAACAGCATTAACGAATGTGGCCAAGAGAAGTCCTATAAGGACGAATGGGAAACTTCCATAGTGGATGGGTAGGAGACCTACCCAATGAGCCGACAGTTGACACTTCAGGGGCAGGGCGCCTTATCAGTGGCGTAATAAGGCGCCGGAACCCACTTCTTTTATTCTGTACCACCTGTGTAGGACGTGGAAGGGGTTGCAACGGGCGCCTTCATAATATGATACCGCTGTTGTTATCGTCCAATTTTCATTCTGGAGTGCCCCTCATTCCAAGCAGCCGTATCCTATTCTCTTATCTTATCGTATCTTCCATGGGTCGTCCAACTCAACTTTCATCTTTACTCGGCTGATAACGCGTAGTTGTAGCTGTCCCCGGAGCCATCGCTTCATTCAAAAGAAGCGATCACGTCGGCTTCCACGTGGATCTGCTACCCTGTCATCGACCCATAAGGTCTGAGATAGATAAATATTGGACGAGCGCAACCCCATGGAAGATACGACAACATAAGATAAGATACGGCTACTTAAATTGAGGTGCATTTCAGAATGAAAACCAGACGATAACGATAACGGTATCATATGTAGCAAGCTGCCATTGCAACGGGAGGCGCGTCGTATGGCGCGATCTTATTGGCTTGGGGCGCACAGGCCGCAAATGCCCCTTCTGCTGCGGTCGGACAACTCGTCCGCATCACTCAATTACCAGACATCTGTAATTGATCGAACGTATAATTTGGGTCTCAAAAATCTCGCTGAGTCCCAGGGATTTAAAAAGAGCGGATAGCTTCGTTAGCTTGATGCTAAGGTGAGCGGAACGGAACAGAAGTGTTGCGTGGACGAGTTGTCCGGCCACAGCAGGATGTGGTACTTACAGCCTGTGCGCTCCAATACTAATGGGATCGTGCCATATGACGCACACCAATTGCAACCCCCTCCACATCGGTACGGATATGTTTTTCTATCCGGGGATGGATTCCGGCGCCTTATCACGCCTGATAAGGCGCCACTGCCACTGAAACCACCCCTAACTTTCCTTATTGTCTCCATAGGAATTATCGTGACCACTTCCTTTAAGATGACAACGTATGTGACATGAAAGAAATTATTGTGGGCATGGCTGTGTCGAGGTATTTTGATACGATAAGAATTTGGGTATAAATGCTAAAGTTATGTAATTTTCTGGGAATGGATCTTCCACATCGCTAACAATTCATTGGTACATTTTTAGGAAAATTCATTGCTGTGGAGACAATCGAAAACATAGCTACCGGGTACCCGAACGACGAGTCGCAGCACGTGATGTGCGATGTAGGACGTACAATGGTGCATTCTATTTAGCGACGCGAAATACTACAGTACGCGCTGCGACTCGTCCGCTGCCTTGATGCCGGGCGACGGGCCTCCTGTCGTCTACCCGTCCCCCTGCGGTATGCGCCAAGGAGAAATCCCACTGAAACTGCACTGTGCAACTGTCCCAAAGGGAAGGCACAAAGAAGAAGCAGAAGCATGGGAAAGTAACATTGTACCACACTATGTTTCTCTGAGTTCGGCCCATCCGCCGTCTATAACAGTCGCGTCAACGTAGCCTAAAGTCTGGCGGCAACAAATGAGTGGATTGCGGCAGATATTTCCGCTCTCCTCCGGGTGCGTTGCAGTTCTTCTCCTCAGGTCAGGTCATCTAAAACTGAAACACCACCCATTTGCTCTAAGCAAGCTTAGGACTAAGCCTAGGCGCAGTCATGGGCTGAAGCATGAGCAAATGTGTAATCGTGAGCCTAAATCTAAACCCAAGCTTAACCTTAGGTTTCAATAATCGCGCAACTCTGGGAACCTGACCCCAGGAAAAGAACTTAACGTCTCTCCTCTACCCCCACCTATCCCGTGAGCCATCTTCCCGCAATAAGTCGATCCGCCTCATTCCCTCTCTGCCCGTTCTGTTTGGGAATACGGTATAGGTTCAGTGGTGTTGTAATATTTATTGGCGATTCATCAACGTAACTTAGATCGTATGAATAAGCGCCCCGTATCATTGGTGCATTGGTTTATATAGGGCCCAATGATACGAAGAACACAATAACAAACCATATGGCAAATAATGCAATTTAAGGGATTGTTAGCGCGGAGCGAGACACTCTCATCACTCTTTTCTATTTTCATCCGGCATGTTGACGTAGTGATCAGGATGGCTGGATGACGTCGTTGAAGCCGATTGGTGGAAGGGCATTAAGGGGCGGCCCCAGCCGCACGCCCAAGCACGCTGAGGGTCTATTCCAACCCATAACGCATAGAGAAGATTTTTAATCACGTGATTTACTATAGACTGGCTTTCAACCTGGGTTTATGCGTTAACAAAGCATCATCCGGTGCGAAATCTGCATGTACAGGATCTATCTCCAAGTCTGGATTGGGGCGTGTTCACGGGAACTGAGTGCGGGTATCGACCATCGACTTTAGATAAAGTGGCCGCCGTAATAAGCTGCTTCCTTAGCGATGCGTGCTGAGTTACCCCAGTAAAGTATATTAGAACGCTTATTCAACACGACTTTCCACCCAAGTTGCGATGGCGCCCACGTCACTTTCCGGGGACGCGCCCAATCTGACTCGAGGTCATGGACGTGGTTACAATGCGGCAGCTCGTGCACGGCATAAAGGAGGTGACACCCAAAACCTCTCCCGCAGCCAGTCCTTCACTTCCTTTCTCTTCTTCTATGTGCTCATTGCGGTATGCAACAAGTGCGCCGGATTGACTTGGGGAATTAGTGTGATGCGTAGTAGTCTCAAAATTAACACAAGTTTAAAATATGTGTAGCACTGACACTAGTTCGTCAAGCTCCGTCGTTGTTTTAGAAAGGTGAATGATACTCCTCTTTATCTTTGAATTGAGCACACAAAACAAAAAACTACTGAGATCGCATGAGGTATTCAATTTCACTAGCTGAACGTGGGACTGCTTCTGATAGTACTTCTATTCCTTCGGCTGTGGACACTACGTCGTCCTCAATTCGTAAACCTATTCCATGGAATTCTTCAGGAAACTGCGAGTTCATAGGAACATAGAGACCTTAATGAAGATTTTTTTGATGAGTAATTTCGAGAATAAAGTGGAACAAAGCAGCAGTTGCGACCTTTCGCCTCTCCATGAATTCTCATCTTTGGAAGTAGCAAACTTTTTTGGATCCAACAAAGACAAAAATACAACATATGTAATTGATAGGAACCTCTAAAAAGTAACAAACCTGGCTCAATAGTGAACACAGTTCCGTGAGGAATGTCGATATTACGAGAGATCGAAACACAGTCATGGACATCCATACCGAGGTAGTGACTTACGTGATGAGGACATAATGATTCGGCAGCCTGAATTTCACCAGCATATCAGCAAAAGCACAAAAGTACTAGATTTTAATGAAACGCTTCTTACGTTGAGCAGTTTCTGCCTGTCTGTCGACTGAGGTAGCATGCCAATTTCAAGAATAGCGCTAGCTAAAAGTTCCACCATGCGGCTGTATATATTACTGAGGCGGATCTGAAAGTTCCATCGAAGTTTATACATGTAAGTTGGTGGCAAAGGCAGCTTTATCAATAGCAACAGGAATGGATCACCCAAGACGAAATTGAGTGGCATAAGTGATTTCTTTTCTGTCTGGTGTTAAATCCTCCCTTCCTCCTTTCTCTAACCCAGTGCTCAAGCTTGCTCGGACTCATAACGAAAGAAACTGTGGTGAAAGCTAACCTTTGCAGGAGCAAAAAAAAACATGGAATCAAGAATTGGGCTGACCTTTTCTGAGTCATGTGCATACGAGAGCAACTGTTCGTGCACGTAGAGAAGAGCATCGTACAATGTTCGTTGAGCAGGTGAAAAAGTTCCCGAAATTGGGAAACAGCGTGTAATGTCGGATACATACCCATTCAAATCACAGCCAGCATCCATCAGTATACAATCGCTATAACAAATATCCTAAGAAAAGTGAAGTACCTTCGAAATGCTTGCAAAACCGCTTGTTCGAAATCACAGCAACAACTGTTCCTTCAAGAATAGTAGAGAAACAAAAATAATGAGCACAAACGCAAAAAAAATTGGTCAAACGTGGGTAACATTTTCAGCCTATTTCTTTTGGTTCGTTTATTCCAAAACTGGAAACTGCAAACCACAACGCTAGCTTGGAACCAAACACTACCTCTTTTCAATCCCTCGATTAGCTTCCAAATAGTGTATCGTATTGGCACGTTCACCGGCAGCAATCACTGGGGGATACGCCAGCATTTCGGCACCACGTCTAAATTCATTCGGTTGTCTTAGGGCGAAATAGTGTATCAAAAGGCCTGAAACAACTCTTGGATTGAAGAAAACAGCATTCAGCATTACGGTGCCCGACTGCTAGGTCAATCGCCGTCATACCTTTTTGCTTCAAATTCCAACAACCCTCCAATTGCAGCTTCGCTATCGAAACCTCGAGAGCCTATTATTGTTGATGTGACGACCTGAGTATTCATTAGCATTAATACTGAACAACCGTTGAAGTCTGTGAAATCATAAATAAACATAATTGAACTATGAAAGAATTTATGCCGCAGAATTGTGATTAGTGAGGGACTCTAAAGCGCTGGTTTTTTTTAAATGTCACCCTCCGAACGATAGCTTCACATTGCTTGCTACCAATGAAGCCCTGGAGGAACCAAGAAGAAGCACGCTATGCCGGACATTCTTACCGAACATTCGCTATCTTTCTTTTATTACACATACACAACAGCTTCAAAATTACTGTGGAGAAAGTGCAGTTCGCCACATTTCTCCTCAAAATCAGATGTTTTACGCAATGCCTGTTCTGGGGTAGACTGCAATTCTCACCTGAGATCCAATTGTGCAGACATCTCGCATTGACTGAATTTCCATAGGAGACTTCACCAAACGTAACTCATCGATCTGAATAATCTTCAGTTCTTTCACAAACGTTCTGAAGAGCGGCAAAGCCTTTCCGAGTACAGAAGTAACCAAATTGGATTCTTGCACCATGGGTCGTCCGTATGTCTCACTGTGAATTTTTCACTTGTCAAATAGTACACAGATCTCGCGACTTTTTGCAAGCGATGTCGTCAACGCCAACCGCCGAGTTGACCGCTTCCTTTGGCAAGAGCCAAACTTTGCAACCAACCGCTGACGAACAGCGCGACCCGATAATAATTGGTCACAATGCCTGGTACCTGCCAAAGACAGGTTATGTCACGAGGTTGAGAATTTTTGGCGTTTCTATAAGCTCGTAATTTTGAACGTACATGATTTTTAACACAGTGATAAGCTCCGTATTGTGAACGGGCTGCTCCGACCTCAGTTCCTGCCCAATCATCCATCTCGAAAAATAAGGAGGCTTCTGATGATGCCATCTTCGTTACCACCTACAGAGAAGAGAATGAGCAAACCTTAAATACAACGTTAAGAACGGCTTCTATTCTTGGTAGCCCACCTCATTAATCTTTCTAATTGGCAATAGCTCCTCAAACCCAGCAGTGATTTCTAGAGATGATTCGCCAGGAAGACAACCTTCCCATAGTTCCTCATAATCACTTCTCTTGTTCATGAACAGGATCGGTCGCAGTTGACCTCCTCGCCTTGGTGCGTGAATAAGATAGTAACAGTTCGGTACAGTGACTCCACTAAGGTATCTACAAAAAGAAGGGGAATCGTGGTTGATATACAAATAATGCAAAATTTATTACTAACCTAAAATGGCTACACTGGCGATATGAACCCGGAACATCTGGAGCGATGTAATATCGTTTAGATCCCTTTAGTAAAATGACCAGATCACGGTCTGAAATCAATTTCGAACCATCAAATGTAAAAATACATGTAGCAAAATTGTCTGCTTTAAACCTACGTATACGTCTGACCTAACCTGTCTGACCAGCGACTTTTCTCACGCTTTGTACAAGACGTGCACGGCGTCCAGCATACTCTTCAGCCGATATGCGACTTGCGACACGACAGCTGGAGTGTGCCACAGAAAAATGTCGCGAGATCATACGCTTAAGCACGGTGATATTGATATACTGCTCAACGTGTGTCCAGGTGCGAAACTAAGCGCGATTATATCATGTCCAGTATGAGCACAGAATTGTCCATGGATACTTCCAATTGGTTATTTTGCAAGGATTTTTGGTTTAACTTTGGCATGACTTCATAACGAGCCTGGAACTGGTTTATGACGCGAAACTTTTCGCTGGAAAGCCCCAGGTCCACGCCTGACCTGTAGTGGACCTAAGTTCATGCAGCGGAAACTTTTGCGCTGCGAGAAGAGGGAAAGAAACTCTGTTCCAGCGAACAGAACCCAGGGCTACCATTGGGCTGTAAGCAGGACCAACAGTCCGTTCGGAAAAAAGAGCGGAGTTTGAAGAAGTTTTAGGAGAAGTTTACGGAATGGGTAAAACTACAATATTTGCACATCCGAGAGTATTATTGTGTAGTGAGAGAGAGGGGTCGTCGCGAAAGGAGTGGGTGATTCCTTCCACGTGTGCGGAGTACCAAGCTTTCCGTGAATAAAAGGGGGGGGGGGCGAAAATTTTGAAACGGGCAGACCCGACGACCGGCCAAAGCCACACCTTAATGAAAATTTGCAATTTAGCCCAGCAATATCGCCGGATAGCAATAATTCTTAACCAGCTCTTATACTCGGCAAACGCACGCCCAATAAAGCTTACCCCATGCGGTATAACATTTGCGTACAAAATCCAGTAGCCTTCACATTCTCCACCACTGTTAGTTGAACAAAAACCACTGGAATCCGGAACAAAAGCCGAGCTATTGAATCTTTCTGTTACTGAGTAGGAAGGTACAAGGTTTGTATGCGCTAGAGCTATCATAAATTTATTGTCTGAGCGAAAATTTTGTAGTCTTCACGAAACTAAAAAAGAGATGAGCGCAATCCTCTCCCTAACTGCCGAACAATACCAGTATAATGACTAGCTGGAACAACAATGAGATCAAAACTTATGAAAAAATGTAACAAGAGAAATTAAGGATAATTATCCACATTCGTATTCACCACATAACCAAGAAGACGCTTCATTAACCAACATAAAAATTGATCCTTGCTAGTCGATACAAAGTGATAAACTAGGAGTAAACTTGCCTACAATCTAAAAGATACTCCACCATTTAGTAGACAATTCTCACCGGTTATATACCTGAAAGGCAAGCCTTTCCGGAAATGGTAAGCTTACTATCGCTAAGGAAAAGATGATTGAAATGGAGAATTACCTTGCCCGAGAAGATATGAGGAACTGGACAAGGGATGCTGCATCAGATGGTCTTCCTAATCGTCCAAGTGGAATCATGGACTGTAGTTCTTGCAGAGCTTCTTCTGACTTATGCGTATCCCAAAAAGCACCTGTGCCATCGTTTTCCACCTAAATTCTGTATTATCCGAAGCCAATAAAAGCAGCATTGGAAATACTCAGTAGGTGCTACTGCACAGCGTTGTAAAAAATAAATACAATAACAAACCATCCCGAAGCACACTGAGTTTACACGGACACCACGACGAGCAGCACTGAGAGCAACGTTCTTGGTGAGACCAAGAACAGCTGTTGCCGCCACTGATAACAATCCAATGTCAAGACCAGGAGTGAAGCCAGCGCAAGATGTGATATACACTACGGAGCCGTTCCAAAAATAGAAAAAATTAATTAATATTCACACGACATAAATGGATATAAAAGACCTTGAAATAGACTTCGCAGAAAGAAAGAAATAAAGGGAATTCAAGGCTGCAAGGCTAACTCACTGTTGACTTTTCTAATAATGGAAGGGCAGCTTGAGTCAAACGAAACGGTATCGTCAATCGATCATTGAAGAGCTGAAAAAAACCTTTATTCTGTTTATGAGAATATTGAACACCTTTCAAAAGTTAGAAAGTACAAAAAAAAGGTTGAATTTTTCTAGAGTGCGCTACTTGACTTCCATGCCGAACACAGCGTTTGAACACGCATTTCACTATAACAACTACCACCGTAACCCTTTGCCTCAGACAAGTGTGACATTAATTAATCGCCTCCATCCCTCCACCATCGCCTTCTACTGCACTATCATTGATTGGTCTCAAAATTGGTCCATGGGTAGCTTCGAATGCTACTTATCTCAGGGAAGCTTTGCCGTGCCTTTCTTGGTTAGATTCCCATCAAGGAATGTAGGGCTAAGATAAAAAGAAACCTTATCGAAATGCTTTATATCGGTGTCAATAATGTCTCCACGAACGTCATTGTCTGGAGGCACAATCACCACGGAATCCAGTGCTCCCATTTCTTGCACTACCTATAAACTGTAATAAAATGTTATTCAAATCATACTTCGACAAACGATATGATATACCAATCATATAAAAAACAGACCCGAGACAACAATTCGCTTCGGTGGGCTTTGTCTTCTATGTTGAAGGAAAAACCGAGCACATTACCGCCAACCTGAACTATGTCTTTGTTTCAGTTTGAATCAAGAATACACAGTGAAAACGGAATTGCTTATTTAGATCACAACATGATTCAGAGCAGCCAGTGACATAGAATCTTCTGCATACCCATTAGGACAACTGGCAAAAAGGCGGAAATGATGTTTCTATCACAAGACTATTAAGATAACAAGACAACTCCATGATGTCACTCCATGGTATGAAAAAGAGCATCACAAATCAGCTCAGTATTCCTTCAGTTCTCATTGAATATACAAGAAATACTGCAAGCACATGGGGAATCAGTACTAATCTGACCTCGTACAAACCGTCAATGCTGGACCACATACCAAACCGAATCCTAACTTCTTATACAAAGGCATAAAAAGTTCTCGTAATCGGTCCTCATTTCGAGATGCCTCACGCATTCCACTTTGGATCTCATTTAGAGTAATGATGCCGTTCGAGTGTATTTCGCCCCTACAGTGACTTGCGGGAGCAGCATAAGCATATGTCACTGTATAGACGAAATCAGCGGCATGTCGTTGATCACCCAAACCAATCTGATCCCAACCAGTCAACCCTGGAGGGAAGGCCGATTTGACCGGGGCAAGATTCGATATAGGAAGTATTCCATTTAATATATTCGTGAAGTGGTGGCACAATGTCTTCGAAAGAAATTTCGGCGCTCTTTCAGCAACAGGGGAAGCACTTCGCAGCAACAGACACCTCGCCCAAAATAATTCAATTTTTCGCAGGGGAGGAAAACTCCATGGTGTGTGAACAATTTCGCTTTCACCTTCATACACCCCCGTAACTTCGATCCTTCGAAAAAAGTGGATTATTTCAGACGGCAAAAGTCGTGACGTCAGATGCCCTGCCTTCGTTGAACTGGAAAAGCGCCGAAATTTCTGAGTTCGCGAAGATGGCAGAATTCTCCCCGCAAAAGACACTTCATTTTCCTTCTCCTATTTTTCTAATCTCGTTTGCATGATCCCTCTGCCAGATATATTCTACGAAGTACTAGAACCGATTCTTGAAACCGCCTCAATCCGGATCTCGCCTGTGCTCTCTTGCCTGAACAGCAGCTCATGACTACTGTGATCTTACACTCTCGGATTTCTCAGAATGTGGTTGGCTCACAGTGCAGAGCATCCCTCTCCCCGCCTGCCTAGGGAAGATGGTGAGAGCCTGTAGGGCTCTCACCATCTTCCCTGGGCCGTATGCTGATGGGGGAGGGCGTGAGGTCTCCAACAAGGGTCAACCGTGCCTTGCACGGATTTCGAAAATTTACGCCTCCCGGATGTTTCGATATGATAGGACCCATCCCATTCCCCATGTCCGACCACTGCCCTCACCATTATGGCTGTTTCTACACTATTCGATCGGAGAATATTCGGCACAGCAGAACTCCGCCCACTTTTCCCTTCGAAACCTTTGAAGAGAGTGGAGGGGAAGGGGAGTTGAGGGGACCATGTCCAAAGAAACGGGAAATCCTCTGATTGTCTCTACTTCTTGCATCATGATTCTTGTGTCCATGGGCCGTATCCTATCCTTCCCCAGGAGGACGCGTCCTCCACCATTGATTCTATCCTAGGGTTGAAGAAGTCAGGGTTATGTCATAATGGTGTCGTTCGCTGGTACAAAAAGTGAGTGTTTCGCGTTTCACAGGGCGAAATTTTTTGCGGCATCAATCTTAGGTCCACCGTTAATCATGAACGGGCTTGGAGTTCGTACAGCGACAACTGTTTTGCGTGTGAAACGTGAAAAGAGATCGCTTTCTCTCCTGGTGAACCACAGCCGTGTCATAAGACTAGCCATACCCTGCGTTTCTTGGTCCAGACAGCACGACGGGCAGCACTTCAATCCCCACATTCACCATACGGCCCCTTTGAGCTTGGATCCGAGTCAGGTGTCGTTCTCCAAAGGCGCATCTATGGTCGGTCGTCCGATCGTAAAGGTTGCACAGCATTAGGTACATATAGATCGTCGCACGTACGTAATATCGATACGCAACTGATGCTATGCTTGTTACGATCGTTACGATCGCATGACCGACTCTGAATGCACCCTGATAGTCTGAGCTTCAGCTATCAGTAGCAGGACCATAGAAGAAAGTTCAGATAGCTCGTATATTCGAATTGTTTGCCCTTGCAATCATCGCCTGACACATGAACAACGCATAATTCAAATGAGTCATGCGTCAGTTGTGACTCACCACTACGAGCCAGAAAACATGTGTTCAATCCACTTGGAGAGACATACTACGTGGTTATTTTGTTTCTGTTTCTGAGGTATATGATAATTCTTGAAGTAAGCGCAAGAACCATCAAAAGAACTGCATACCTCAGATAATTCTTGGCCCCTTCCTAAAATTCTCATAATTTCCTGCGTTACACAGAAGCACTACTAAACCATAATTACTCTCTACCCGTAGGTGAAAGCATTATCATTATCGACACCTCCGCATTTGCCATACGGTTACACTTCTTTTCATAGTAAGAGACCGCAGCTTCTTTGAACTACCCAAAAAAGTTGAACCCTTACGCAAAATTGTACCCAATAGTTGTAACAATCAAGTGCCCACCGAAAATCAATCACGAAAATGCATCATAAAGAGGGATCCGTGCAAGTTTGACGTACAATTCCATACCAAATCACTAAAGGAGCCAACACTACATGAACACAAGAATACGGGCTCTTTAGTGATAATTTCTCATCGATCCTCGAAATACTCTACTGTCTTTCAACTATAGATGCTTCAAGGAATTTAATTGCTGGCTACGAAAAAGAACACACAGCGACATAATTCACTGCAGTGTTCTCATATTCTATTACTGCACAATTATTTTCGTTGCAGAAGAGTTCAATCAAAAAAAAAAGAATTCGCAAACGAAATGACCGAGAGGTTCGTTTTGCAAAAGGTCACATTGCTGCATAGCACCATTCTATCCGAAATTTTTTAACCATTACCAAAATCAAATAGCTTGCAAATTTACTAACCAATTCACTCAGAACTTCTCCGTTTAACCCCTCTGAAGTTTGTCACCCAGAAATTCTAGAAGACTGTAATAGTCATCACGGGTCCCCTGCTGTAACGAGAATTCCTAATATTCAAGCGAAAATATGCCTCATAGGTACCTAACTCGTTCTACTGGATTACAATGTCGGTCAGCCGCTACGGTCGTAACTAACTGGATTTCATGAAAAACCACAACGCACCCTTTTATTATCTTCAGCTACATCGTTAACAGCATTAGGACACTGGTCAGCAGCTGCGACCTTGTGTCCAGCGAATGCTAATCGACGCACAATAGCCTTCCCAACAGAACTAGTGGCTCCGGTTACTAGCGCTACAGGCGCTGACATTTCCTGAACACTTGCTTCTCTTCCCACAACTTCCCAAGTTAACCGAAAACTCAGACATGTGAATGGAAAACCTCGAATTCACAAAAATAAAGGTAGTGTTAACGATTTTTATTATTAACACAAATATGAGAGATTGAGAACATGTGCAACCAGTTAAGAGTTCCAGTTATAGGGCTTCTTATTGAGGCCGCTGTTGAGATATCCACCATTGTGATAGTGTTGAGGAGGAGTCGCTTGCGCTTGTTTCGCTCCTCCCATCTTATCGTATGATTTGCGATCGTCTTCTTGTGGATACATCTGACGTCCTGATCCCACATTTGGCATCATAAACGAGTACGGATGTGGTGGAAATTGTTGTTGTAAAAATAGAGACGATAGTCCTGGTTGCGGCATAAACGATGGATTCGCGAAACCAGGTGGTGGAGCTACGTTGGACGGTTGCTGACCGCTGCCATCTCTAGTATTTCCCGATGCGAATTTGTTCATATCGACAAGATTGTGCGTATCCGAACGATGTTGGGTAGATCCGGGATGTTGTTGATTAGCACCAGCTTGAGACATTGGTGTCGTTGGTGGCAAGATAGCTGACAAGTCGACACCCATACCGAACGGCATGCTAGCGGCGTAGAGGGCAGCATATTGATCCTCGGCTCGAACACCTGTTACAGGACTGTACATATTCATGTTCATGTATGGATATGAACCGTACGGCATTTGAGTGGGGAACATCTGCTGCGGTGCTTGATGGGCAGCCGATTGTTGCGGTGGATGATGCATCTGTGCTGGCGGTTTGTTTCCGGATCCAACTCCGCGGTCTGGTTGCGTTGTTGGCGCATACGACACTGATGACGGATCTGCATACGATAAGGACCTCGTGTTGTGCTGTTGTTGTTGCCCATAGGAATGTGATATCGGTGGAGACGCCTTCAACGAGAAATCACCGTTTAATGGACGTTCACCCTATAAATGCTATTTCATAACAACAAAAAACTACCCTACAATAAGGAACTGTTCAGAGTTGACGACTTATTGTTAGACGATTAAGCGCGAAGGAAAAATAAGCATCAATTGCCAAACAGATCAAGCGATCAAGATGTCGAGTAACAGGCTTTGAAGACGGAGGGCATCAAGTCAATACACGCTATTCTATTTGCCTAATCTACACATTTTTCCTTCTCACCTACTCGCCATTCTCCTAAAGCAACAACCCCAGATGAGATTGTGTGGAGCAATCTATGCGATGGGTAGAATAGAGTTGTCCACGAGTACTACTGCTGCGCCGTTGTTCGAGGTTCAGGTTCGAAAATGCGCGACAATGGCTCTTACAAATTGAGCTAATGACGGATGTGAGCTAATGGACGAGACACCTCGCGCACACCCATGACACACGACGTGGGTAACGACGTAGCCCTCTTCCCTATTAGAGAGGGAAGAAAAAAGCCTTCGTTAGAGAACTTCAGCAGGAATTTGCTTTCAATTTTCACCCAAATCTCCATACACAATTTCAACATCGACCGCTGTTACTCCTCCTTTGATCCGAGGTTGTTGCATCAAATCATCAACTGTGGACAATGCCTATTATTGGGCTGGAACATAATATCATAGCGTTTTTTTTTTCGAGCGCACACCAGAGCGAATGCAAGTTATTCAGACTCCATTGTTCTCATTGAACCTCAATCCTTTCAGCCGTGAATTGCTTTCCGCAAAAAATCCCCTTGCTTTTGCTTCTTATAATAATTACATAAACAACCCTAAAACGAAGTTTAGCCCGTGAAAATTTCCACAGTTTGCAGTTTATCATGAAAGAAATCTAAATTTCGGGGTTATGTCGAAAAAGCTTGTGGTAATGAACAACATTGTCCTTTGAAATTGCGGGTTAAAAGCATAATTAGAAAGGGAAAGTCCGTCTGAAGTAAGCTCTAAAGTGAGTATCAAAAAGATGCTGTGGCAGCGGTAATGCAAAACTCCGAATTTGGGCGGCAATTGCCACCGCCAAGGCCGGGAATAATTTAATCGACCCTACCTCTTTCGCACAATTATGGAACATGTTTCTGTTGTACAAACTGAGAAAAGAAGAACCCCGCAAAATAAGCATAGCCTCTTTCTTTGATTTCACGCTTCAACAATTCAGTGAATTCTTGCAAAGTGAAATCAAAGTCGTTAAAAATGACGAAGAAAACATCGTTGATTAGTTTTAGGTTCTGCGCCAAATGCAAACGCTACGGTAACATGTTCCAACCCAACAGATTTTATCTTAATTATTGAAACCTACTTCATTGGTTTTTTGAGGAACCGTTCCACCGGTTGTATTCGTTGTAGTTCGACCAGAAGAGAATAAAACTTCGGAATTCGCATTAGCCACAGAGGCGGCCGAAGCGTTTTCTGTGTTCTGCGGTCCATCCACAAATCCAAAGTGATAATCGGAAAGTCCAGGAGGAATTGTTGCCGTGACAAACTCAACACCAGCTGTAAATCTCTAACATGTAAAAGAGTATGAATTTAGCAGAATCATTTATCATTATTGGCAAAAATAACCAACCGGGAGCCGATGTAAGAGAGTGTACAGAGGTAAACTGTTGTTGACGTGTTGGGCTTGCAATTCCGATTCCGAGATCATTTTTCAATTGACTTGTCCAATTAGCTTGAATCGCAGGTGAAAGCGACGGAGTTGTTGGCAATACTTCCCCATCTTCTGCATCCGATGTAGACGGAACACCAGGTACGCTTTCGTTCTGATTGATAGGATGTGCAACAGAAGGTTCGCTGAAACAATGCTATCGTAAACCATTGAGTGCTGGTCGGTAGAATAACCAACATTACTTTCGTTGTTGGGTCACGCCAAACGTCACATGGAATGAGGCAGGAGCCAGGCAGAATATTATTTAAGCTTATCGGGTTATCTATTCAATCGCGATGTGGACACCGCTTACTCAGAACGTGAATTTTCACAGCAACTTACAACCATATCCACGTGGAAAAAATGAAAAGTGTGGGGGTCGCCTCATGCTTGCAGTTTCTTGCAGTTCGAGGGTGGAGAAGGTGCGTACGACAATGCGATTCTGCCATCGCACGATAGCACATGTGATCTCAGATCTTGTGTGATCTCATGATAGCACAACAAAGCAAGATCGCAAAATCGCATGCATAAGATCGCAAAGTATGACCCGACCCTAAACACACATGCATATTCTCCTAGAATCACTTGATGGTGAAAGGGCACCATTACTAATTAAAGGACGAATTCACGATGGAAAAGCAACCCATTTCAAATTAACCTAGGGATGGTTAGTGGTACACGAAATAAGGAAGAACCATGAGAAACGGCCCAGAACCCGAGAAATGGTACCCCTTCCTTGCCCGTTGATTCGAGCATTGATGCGACTCTCATCGCATTGCCCTCTCCAACACTACGCTCTCTCAGCTATCTAATCACTCACCATGTATTGAACTACGGCGAGTGATCAGATGATCGGTGGGCGGAGATCGCCAGACCCGCCAGCTTTGAGGCATGATAGGTCGCCGAGGTCAAATTTTTCCATACGAATTGCGCGTCAGTTCGCACCCTCAGGAGGTCCGTGGGTCCCTCAACTAGGCCAGTTTTCCTTTCCTCGACCTTCATTCTAATCGTGAAATCCTCCTTTAAAGGAGGGATTGCAGCGAAAAGAACGAAAGGTCGAAGAAGGGAGAAATCGCCTACGTGGGGAGAGCTGAATCACTTGAGGTCGGATCAGACCGCCAAGTCGCATCGAAAGATTTGACCTCTGAGGTCTAGGCATGGCTCAAAGTTAGACGAGTTCGGCGATCTTCCGCCCACCGATCGTCTAATCCTCGCCGTAAGTGAACTAGTGGCGAGTGAATTAGATAGCTGAGAGGCGTAGGGTTGAAGAGGGCAAACGTGAGAGTCCCCTCATGCTAAATCCACGGACCAAATAAGGGTCGCCATTTCTACGGTTTCTGGCCGTTTTTCGTGTTTCGCTTCCTTTCTGCGTACTAACTTCACCATCTCTACGTCAATTTGAAATGCAGGTTGCTTTTCCATCGCAAACTTCGTCCTTTAAGACAAAAAGAGCCCTGTCGATAAACACGTTGAGGACCGCGTGCGTAATGGACCTTCTTGAAGCGTTGGACTACCACAATTTTGCGAGCACGACTCCTTCGCTTCACGTAGGCGGATATGATTTACGAATACTCGAATTAAGGACAGGAAAAAAAATCATTCGAGCAGTTGTAGATTGTTCATTATATAGTTAGAAGTATACAGGAGAACTATAGCCAGTTTCACCCATAAGGAAGTGTAGTGGTGGCAACAAAGAAAGGAGAAAACGTTAACTTTGGCTACAGAGGACGACAAAAGCATTTTTAGCAACCCTGCCTGATTTTTTTACCCATACCTTTCAACCACAGTATGTATGTACCTCTACTATTTTTATCTGATGATTACTACTCGTTTCGCAACAAGAAGAAAACTAGAATTAAACGAACCAAAATTGTTAAAGCATTGCCTGATCATTTTGTGATTTACGTCCTTTTCAGTCATGTAAATAATATAAGACCTAGAGCAGGTATACAAAAATCTTGGTGAGAAATTGGGCAAATGCGTAAAATGAAGCATGATAGGTTTCGTACAGGACTCATGTCGTCCCAGCCCCTAATATGGCAACATTGCAGATTCAAATCAATCGGTCAGCCAGAACCAAATCATTTTTTGAACATCCCACCTACTACATATAAAGCGCTACGTCTGTCGTCTGTCTGTCGTTCTGTATGTCTGTCACAAAATTCCCTAACTCCTAGGGATCCGCCTAGAAGGGTCAAGTGTCTCAAAAAAGTACAAAACATGCATCAGCTAGGCGGAATCCACTCAGTGTGGGCATGGCGTGCACAAAAATGAGCTGTACCAATATTTCAAATTCAGTGGCATAACAACCCGGATACTAGGAAATAAGTGAGTAGAGGTGTGCATTAAGAAGCCAGAGTGGATTAGGGAGGCTCACCTCCAGTGGGCGAGGCGTTCTCTAAGAAAGCAAGGCTTTTGAGATCTCGGTTTGGAGAGAGCCTACAGAGCAGGAAAAAAAATGTAAAGAGAAATAATGTCTAGTATTTCCAACGTACATTACGTTAGCGGAGGCCCGCCTGCAATGGGTGGAGCGGCCCTGAAATAGTCAGCGTTTTCTGCACGCCCTGATGATTCGGATTCGAAGTCTTGGAGAGCGGGAAAAGGTGGACAGAGTTCAGAGAAGCAGGGGAGGCTACACGTTAAAAGTGGGCATGGTGCGCACAGAAGTATAAAAAAATGGTAATTAAATAATTAATTAAAAATTAAAAATGGTTCAAAGAAGTTCCAGAGACCGGGGAAAAGGCTTTCAACTACGAAAGGGAGGTCAACATCTATGGGTATAGAGCGTGCAGAAATGTGGGCGGAGTTGTCCACGAAACATTATAACCGGTCCCAAGAAACCCTGTCGACCGGGGACAGAGTGAAGCCGAGTCTGACAACAAAAGGGAAGTCAAATGCCTTTGGTGGGTTGGGCGTGCACTAATGTGAGCGGAGTTTGCCCCGAACTTAAAACTCGGATGCAAGAAGTCCCTGAAACCGGAGAAAATTTTTATAGAGGTCAGTCACGGAACTGAGCTAAACTGCTATCGATAGGCAGGGCATGCACCGAAGTGGGCGGAGTTATCCACGAAACATTATGGCTTGGTTCCAAAGTCCTGGAGACCAGGAAAAAAGTGGATAGAGTTCGACAACGGGAAAGGGGTTCAAATTCTAATTGGTGGGTGGAGCGCGCACCGAGTTGGACGAAGTCTACGAGGAAGCATTATGAAAAAGAACTATGGACCTGTTTTATACCGCTGCAGTCCCGTGAAATGCACGCGAATGCGTGCAGAGCCTAACTGGTTTTTCATAAGTGTAGTGTTGAGGGTAGAAGGGTGTGCTAGAAAAAATCCAAGAGCGTAAGCTGGGCGAACTTATAATAAATGAAGAAAGGGCTTCCCAAATGATGGTGAGTGTGATACTTATACCTTTCATTTCATACCAGCGACTTCTGAACTGACGATGAGTGCAGCAGGCCTCCGCCGAAGATGGGTCCCCTCACCGCGTCGGGGATGAGTTCTGACGTTATGGACAGATCCCAACTCAGGACATATCCCCAAACTCAAGGACCATCTAAGCTCTGGGCCATACCCCACGCAGGTGAAGATATCGGCCCAATATTGTAAGTATCCCCAACCTTGAAAAAACTTCTCTATTCCCGAGAGACCGTTCGAGGGTTTCGTCACGGCTCATCATTTTCCGATGAGTCAACCATGTCGCAGCCGTCAACCCTCTGCATTTCTGGTGGTCGCGTGAAATTGAAAAGAAAATCATTTGAATTCCAAGTGCGCTGAGCCAGGTCCAACAACAGACAGGATCTGACTTCCCCATTTTTCTTTCAACCTCCCCTTCATTCCTTCCACTTGACACTCCGGAATCGCGACAAACAAACTTACAATCGCCACTGGACTAGTTTTGTATGTCGGCATTCAACCTCGCACAATCTGCTTTTGTTTCCAATTTTCTAAGGAATATTGAAGGAAATGTGCGCTGGAAACACCTGCTACTGCCACAACTAATGCGTAAATTAGCCGTCAACAGCTTGATCATAGCGGTTAAAGACATAATAGCCAAGGTTTTTTCTGAGTCCATTGATCCTACATGGTAAAGAGAAGTCATGAAAACTTGGGACTTTCGAGCGGAAAGGTCCTTCGCCTTCCCCTCACAGGCCTAAAGTCAACGGATAATCATTTGTTCCGCTCCCTAGCTCATTTCTTTGGAGAGAAATCTGACGCTAAAAAACAATTCTAAAAACAGCTGGTGTAGCCCTGAAATTTCGATCCGGCCCGATGATTATTTCAGCAAACAATTTTGGCACTAAGTTACCCTTTACTGCCCCTCCCCTCAAGAACTTAGCCGGATTTTGATCGGACTTCGTCCATGACTAATTGTATGAATTTAGCTAGAAAGTAATTTCCGGGGGTATTTCGACCCGGAGAACACGAATATCACATCGGTTTAGCGCGACAATGCTTGAAGCCCGCGCGCCAGACGCCGGCGCTATCACAACAGTTTTTCGGGAGCGCTGGCCCATGGTACGCGGGCTTCAAGCATTGTCGCGCTAAACCGATGTGATATTAAAACCGTTGGCTGCAGGCTCACACGCAACGTACTGTGATATTCATGTTCTACGGGTTAAAGTACCTCTGAAGACAAGTTTCTAGCGAATTTCGTGATCCGAGATGTTCTAGCGCCTTTTGGCGCCGGTGCTTCAAAAACGAGCGCCTGGCGTTCTAGCGGTGAACGAATGTGATATTCGTGAATGCAAGTTTCTACCCGAATCCACAGTCATGGGCAAATTTCGATACAAACCTGGCTCAGTTCTGGAGGAATGGGGCATTAACCCTTTGACGACCGTATGGCCCGCCGGCGGGCCACACCAAGTCGGACGTGTGGGACCGTATGGCCCGCCGGCGGGCCATGGCAAGCAATTTCTTGTATTTCCTCCGTTTTGACATTTTTGAAATTCTCAATGACTAAATATATATACATTGCCCTAAAAACGCTATGTACAAGGTGGTCCACTGATTGCATTCTTCTAAGGAGAAACCCTAAGACAATAGTAACAAGCACACTTCTATCGGTAATATCAGCAAAAATAGCATCATTATATCAAAAATAAGAATGCAGCGCACGCAGCAGTTTTTGAAAAATCGGAGCAGTAGTCCTTGTGCCAATTTCTACCACTACTAATATTCCTTGCATGACTGGGTCGATAGGACCTCTTCGTTGCGGGCTGCACGACAACTGTTTGATCTTGTGAAAAATATTGTCAAGTAGGTTTAATACAAATAAAGGTGTAAGTAAAAGTTAGAGGTCTACCAGGTGCTGCAGGCCTTCAAAAACCCTAACCATACCCAAGGTTCCCATCGAAGTAAATTGGAATTCAGCGTGTGGCGTGTGGTAGTAACCGTCTAGTGAATAAGTTTAGTTATTATCGACACCATGCTAGCTAAAGAAAGAAGCTGGAAGAAGCATTTGTGTCAAAATTTAGTCAATTTTTTGAATGCAAGTTTCTTGCAAGAAAACAAATTGTTTTTAGTGACTGCTACTTCAACAGTACCATCAAAACACTTATAAATTCTGAGGTCTTTTTCATTAGTCTTCTTCATTACTTCGCTGATAGTCTGTCTGCGTTAGAATGTATGGTTGATTAGTAAGATGATTTACTGTAGAAAGTTTGCAGTTTAGTCAATGCTGTTATAATTGAGCAAACATGCGGTCCCCTGGGACCGTATGCCCCGCCGGCGGGCCACACGCGTGTCTGGCGTGCAGTCCCACACGCTAGACACGTTTAGAGCGCGCGGTCGTCAAAGGGTTAAGAAGCGAATAGTGCCCAATTTTTTTGCCACATTGGCGCCCATGCGATTTCTGTTTCAGCAACCTAATGTTTAAACGAACCTACACAACAAACATGCCGAAAAAATCGAGCCTCAGGTTGAAAACTGATGAAAAGAAAACTGTTTGCCAAACCACAGCATACCTGTGTTGATCCCAGCAAAAATTTCCTTGTCTAACCAAGGAAAGACTTCTTGAAAAGCTCGAAAACTCTCAACTTACTAATCCAGATTCCGATAAAAGATCGCGTTCCAAAAGTCGAACAAAGAGCTGTTCCGAGTTAGGGTGAAGAGTTCGTGGCTTGTTACCTACTTTATTGAACTCAAAATGCATCGAAACAACAGTTCTCTCCATTTCCAACAACGAGGGACAATTTAAGCTTCCTACTTAGGAACAACTACGTGCGAAGGTCACATACTTCACTGCTGATTATGTGGCCGATCTCCTGGCTGTACTAAAACAACAACTCCAGTAATCCGTAGTGTGGTTAGGACAAAAGAGCGCACGAGTATTGCAAATTTGCCCTTGTCGCAGCTCGGATGTGCTAGACAATGACGCTAGTGCCTTTCAAAGTAAGCAAGGACAGCTCAAGTTAGTTGTTAGATGAGGTACCTCGCACACATTCCATGATACGCAACGTGAATTACGGCATAGTGGATGATTCACGGCGAGTTAGTAGAGCCGGTGGATCAAGCAAATCCGAAAACCCGTCCGGACGCGCCCACCCCTCATTCCAAAGCGAAGAGGGGGAATACTTGATCAAGAGCTTCATGGGCGGCTTCCTTTAATTCTTTCCCCATTTCGAGTTAGTGCGGCATCCACACTTTCATTATTGACTGGTGTTACCCCACCAACACGATCTGTGGTTGCTCCTTTACAATCTGTGAAAGGAGAGATGCAGCTTTTCATAGATAACAGAATCTTTTCAAAGTCACAAGCATCATCCGATCACGGCGGACGTCATATCCAGCAATCGCTTTACGGTTTTACCACGTAAATCAGCCCCATCAGACATGAGTTTTCGCTTTCCGCATCAAGGGTTGAATACCATCTAGAGAACTAGACTCAACTCTAAGTATTTTGCGAGAGCGCACCGTGAGGGGTCATGTCTAGGGAAAACCATCGCTTCCACATTTTTCCATAAATTTTGCGACCTCACCTTATACCATCATAGGTCTTACGAGGTTCCCCCAAAACGACAACCCTCCTCCCTACCCCAACGACTACCTCACCATCATGGCTGTTCATATAGTATTTGACCCTCCAACCTCAAAATGCGAGCTTCCCTTCTCAAATCAGCAAATGCGACTCCCTCGTCCGAATAGAGCGAACGGTTGACCCTGCCCACTATTAGGCGATTAACACGACAGGAATTGCTCGAAGGAACATGAGAGGACGTAGTTTTAGCAGAGGTAGGACTTGCATTACGGTGACAGGTTGACGCTTTATTGAGCTTGAGTCAATTTTCCCTATATGAAAGTCTGATGAAGAAGTGACATTGATATCACAGCTGAAGAAGTGATGACAACAGAGTTGTCTTCAGCTGGGAAACTTCGTTAGACCTTCAAACATACTGGGGTGCATTGCGCTGTGAAGCCATACCCTCTCTTGCTCTTGTACCATGTAGACGAATTCCAACACCTACCAGGATGTTCTTGCTAATTATGTGCTTTAGTTCCTAACAATAAGCAAAGATCACCACGAATTTGTGGTTATTAATGACAACGCTGTATTCATCAACGACAACGCCGCCATCCACTGCCGTCGATTTGTTAAACACTAGCTCAGTGCTACGAAATCAATGCTATTGATCGAACGAATGTAATTCTTGCACAAAACATGTGAATTATTGTGAGGCACAGGCACTGATGGCAAGTAATAAAATATTGTGGGAGACTTCATCATCCAAATGCCGTTTCTCTGGTAACCTCCAATTGTCCAGGCATACTCAAGAGAAGGTTGATTTCGTTGAAATGCTAACAGATCGCAAATTAATTGATAGGAAGAAATTTTTACTAATATTCTTTTGCCTTGGCACTTTACAAACAAATGGATTTTTATACAAAATTTGTTCATATGTCAGATCATATTGCGTTCTGAATTAGGCTAATCTACACTTTCAGAGCATTTTGAATTCAATTAGGATGGAAACCACGAAGAGAACAATGTAAAAAATAAAATGTAAAGGCACCCGTGAGAACAGCTGTTCTCACGGGTGCCCTTACATTTTGAAACGCACTGTTGCTTCAGATTCAGATCTTCACCTGCCAAATGTTGCCCCACTACTTATGTTAATTAGATCTGCACACTCGAAGACAACAGCCTCTGCCTAAAAAGGCATTTTCACTATCACTTGAGATATGCGCTCAGACCACTGCCACCATTACGCTTCAAGATGTTCCTGGTTAATACATTATCGCCGAGAGTTCAAAACCAAAGCAGGAGAGTGACTCACTGAGGTGCAGTCCAGTGTTGGGTAACAATGCTACGAATGTGCTAATGAACAAAAATTATAAAATCAAAATTAAATAAATTTACAACAGAAAACCTTAGAAAATTCATAGGCAATGATGGAAGCATTAACCAACCTGTAAAACACATCTTTCGACGTGGGTTGATCAACTGTAGCCGGCGTAGCACTCGTTACAGGTTCCTCGTGATGAAATTCTGCAGGCGCCTGAGCAGGCTGCTCAGTAGTCGAAACAGAATTCGCCCCTTGAGGCGGTTGTTGACGTTTCAAATCTTTCTTCGCAGCGGCTGCGGCGACGGCGGCAAATGAGATAGGAGCTGGAGGAGCATTTGAAGGTTGCGATGGAGGTGCGGTAACGTTTGAGCTCGGTATAGATGCTGCAGCTCCATCTTCTGAGCGATGGAACACCATCGGTCCACTTTTCTATAAAGAAAACACATTTATCGCAGAAAAAGTCAAAGCAAAAAAAGATCACAGTACTTACCCAGTCCGCAACTTCATCAACAGATTCGGTATCGACAGCCTTTATCGCAGATTCATCACCTGGCGTTTTCGATGGAACTGGACGGAACCCACCAGAATTTGCGGCAGCTCCTCGCCCTCGTCCACTTATTGAACCACCACGAGACGCTCCTCTAGATGCAATTCCGTCACCACGTCCACGACCACGACCACCACGATCCACGAAACCACCACGACCGCGCGTAGATGGTTGGCCACGTACAGGTCGCTTCTCTTCCTCTTCCTTCTTCTTATCCTTCTTGCTTTTCTGTTCAGTCCACGACTCTATCTCTGACCCATGCTCCAGAATGTAATCAATAGCAGCAGCGAGATCATTGTCGTTATCATACAAAGCGAGTTCAGCCCGAGCTTGTGTACACCTCGTAGTCTCGATAACCTATAATAGTAGACACCATATATGCAAGTTGCACCGAGTAATCATAACCACAATGAGGAATGTGGCATTTTATCAAAGATGAAAAAATATCCCTACAAAATAATTTTCATGTATTACATTGTTGTACTCACGGTGCCACTACATATACTAGTTAACAACAAATCTGTGCAATGCAGAAAAACTTTCTGTTCTTAGCAAAAAAAAAATACTGAGGTCCAAATCATGTCGCTCAGCTTCAACCAGTTTGAAAAAATTAAATGATTTTCTTGACAGTTTTTTTTCACTTCTAATGTAATTGACTTTTTCACACAAACAAAACGTAGTTTCCTGAGTGTTGAGAATCGCGTTAACCCGCTTGCATTTCCTACTACATGTAAGACTTTTTCGAAACATGATCTATACGGGACAACTCCCATGCATACATTAACAGATTCCAAATATCCGAAATCAGCAGTTGCTGCTATCTATGAGGTTGGCACATAATTTTGAGACACCTTTCACGTAAGGATAAGGATAAGGATAAAGCTTTTGCCGTTTATCAATCCCGTATTGGGATGCGGCACGCATTCCACTTCCATTTGTACACTCGTAGTGGCTTCTGAATGCGATATGATATATACAATGACTTGCGGGCCAGCGGATCTACAAGGTTCCAATTTCTTCAAAACCTAATTTAAATTTCTTTATGATCACCGATTAGGATCTTCCAGCCTACTAGCCGATCAAGCAGAAGACAGTTCAGAGCACTCTTCCCTAATCCACGATGCATCAGTGGTTCACTCTTCTCAGGGTTGGCTTATTTATTTGAGGATGGTTCGCAATCACCATGTGACCGGCCTCGCTATCTTAACCAACACCAATGAAAAGGACTCTGCACTAGCCGAGACTAGCCGTTATTTGCCAAAGCGCTTCCGATTAGTTTATATGACAGCACTGAAGGTACATCTCCATAGAGTCGTAAATATTTGAAAATATGAAGTTTGTGTCACATGCCCTGAACCTGAATCGGCACATGTTAGATCATCATGGTTCCTTTATTGGCCATCCAGCATATTACTGGCTAAGTGAACTCGGTGCAGTGTTCTAATAAATAAATAAACGGCAGTAGCCTAGCTTAAATCTAGTCTGGGAGTTCTGGCAGCAAAAGCCAGCCTCCTTAAAATTTGATCATAGTGAGTTGTTGGCAGAATTCGAGAAGGGCTTTGCGCTGAGGACCAACATCCGATAATATCAGGGTCAGCGACGAAGACAAAGGTCAGCAGTTGGTGGGTAACGCCCTAAAATGAAAGCAAGGCTAAAGAAAGTCTGCTTTTTTCTGAGGTCGTTCCATCCCACCGAGTGAAGAAAATTCATGAAAAATTGGAAACCCTGGGCCGACAGTTCTCTCAGATCCAGCGCGCAGCACCAGCCTTGGAACGACGAATGACCATCGGCTTCCCTCTCTAGTTCACTAACTGAAGGAGAAATTACTCTAATCACCACAAAGTCAAATTCGACATGCAATTTTTCTTCAAACAGTGCTCATTGGACTTCTATGTAAGAACTACCCTTGCGTCGAAAAGATGCCGGCAATAATATTAGCGTATACCACATTGGGTAATTATACCAGAGAAATAAAAAAGTAATCAAGTCGGAAAAGGCCAATTTGCTCAGCAATTGTGGGCCATCCTAATAGATAACCTCATCCTTGTGCTTACAAGAGGCAGTCAGCAACATCAGCAGCGAGGACAACTTTGTTCAAGCTGCACTTCAAGCGCTTGCATCATATTATACAATTCGAAGCATCGACAAGCCACGTTGTTTTTCATTGCACCCACGCACTGCCTATTCATTGTCGGGAACACCACCGCAGTCAAAATTAACTCAAACGAATTTCAAACAAGTGTGCCAATCTTCAAAACTGATTGGCTCTCCTTGCTAAAAAAAAATACCAGAAAGAAAGGCTAATCACTTGACCGCCGTCATCGAACGAATAGTCTCTGGGAAAACAGTAGATAACTGGATTTTCCCATATCTCAACAAAAATACGGAGGTTTGCTGATATTAGAGTTTGGGGGTGGGCATCGTGCTGCAGAGCATCACAAGATGAAAATTTATAGGAAGGCAACTTGCGCACTTCCAGTTTTGCACATGCAAACTAGTTCGCACACATCGACCCCCGCCCCGCTTGAAAAAAATAACATCACCTATGGACAAAACCAACTACCTACCTCCAACTACTCCAAAGATATTCATTATGAAGAAGCTCAGAACTCTGCCGAATGTAGTAAACTAAATTCATTCTCCCAAGCAACAATTGTACGAAAAATATTGATTGAAGTAATGAGCATTATTAGCAAGCACCCGAACATTTCACGACATATCAGATTGATTATCCATTAAGCCGTACAAGTGAATTCACGACCAGAATGAATTATGAACGAACGCCACACATACTTTCTATTTCTAACACAATTTTGCATGTACAGTGGTTGTACACGTCTCCGATACCAACGCCAACTCATGGAAGAAAGCAAAAAAAAAACTGGGTGGGGGAGGGGTAGACGAGCAATGCAATGTTTCCTGATCTGTGCACAACTAACATTGGAACGAAGCTAAACTTAAATAAAAGAGCTACACCTAATGATTTCTACATCAGCTAGATCAACATGACACTAACTAGCAAACTTGGTCGACAATTAGGCATCTGCATTCGCCTCTACTGTTTTCCATGTTTAAGCTGAAGGTCTCGTCATTGGAAGCATCGTCGGACACATAGGAACAGTGTGCGGAACACCAGCATTATGATGCTCCCTGTTGTTTTTATTTAAAAAATATATATTATTTACCCTTTTTATTAATCTCTGGATGTTAGCAGGATCTTCTTCCGCTGAATTGCCTTCGAGTGTAAGCCTTGCTAGACGCATCTGATCGTCAGTTGCAACAGCTTTTGCTCGATTGCTAGATTCTCCCTTAACACCCATATCTGCAAAGGTTAGCAATTTTCAAGGTACTACCATATACAAGCAATCAAAATCCGACTGCGACCATAATTTTATTTTCGAATCAACTTTAGGCTAACTGGCTGATTTGTAGAACTTCTCAGAGGAACATCAATATTAAGTTCGACACTTGTACCGCCTATCGCAACTTGGACCTCAAACAAAGAACAGTAATGTAGGAGAATATAGATCCATCGCTCCAACTGAAGCTTAGATGACAAGGCTTTGAAAACTTTTCTTACACACAGTACCAGAGAGAAATGAAGGTTTGATAAGAGGAAAAAACTGTCCGATAAGTCAGAAGGGTAGAAACTTTGGTTATTCGAGAGCTAGTTGATGTGAATTTTAAACAACAGTGTGAAACTCTAAGGTTTCATTTCAGTCTTCCGAGTAGTTCAATATATAAAATTGTGAGTGTGACTGCGTTCTTGAACATTTCCTCTTGACCACATTAGCGTATTATTCTCTCCATCTAATAAGCATGTCCTTGACACTACAACTGGATAAAACACGCCATTCTCGTCTGTTTAGAAACAACCTAGGATCGAAGCCCTTCACTAGACAGATGCATGGAAACAACCACCAGCGGAAATTTTTGAGACGCTCTACAGAGGCTCAACGTAACTCCAAACAATTGACGAGTGGCATTCCCACCACTAGCGAAACTATGAGGAAATGACGGATAGGGCAAAAGCTCCGCGTAAAGACGTCCAACCCCGAATCGACACGACCGAGCACAAGCATACAATTGAGAAAAATCAATCGAGCACAGCACTGACTTACTGTAACGAAACGTTAAAGGACCTGAGAAATGCGTGCCAAGACCTACATGCCATCGAGCTTTTTGCCGGTCGCGATTGCACAACAGCTGTCACATCACACGTCACTTTTGTTCAAATGAGAGCCGCGTGGTTGAGGAGGTCGTTGACCGCGATCTGGATTTGCAACTGGAAGATTTGCTTATCTTCATCGTCATAAGTTTCCTAACACTAAGATGGTGAATGAGCTGCAACCACAGAAACGGGGAAGCAAGTGTCGCACTTCTCTGCATAGCATGAATCTCGCGCATTCACAATTTAGCTGAGCTGGAATAAGCTTTTGCTGCTGAATCCAGAGGGTATTACTGTGAGGCAGTCTTTCTGAATTGATTGGTCCAGCCAAGTGTAGAGTTTTTCCTATTCACTGAAAATTCGAGGCATTGCATCGTTCCCTAGTTCAAAATTCTTATCGATTTGTCTTTTGAAAATGTTCAAAAAAAAACTATACGCAGAGCTTGTACGGTAACATAATGTGATTGGGGGGAGCTATTGCTCTTAGAATCTACCAACTTCTGAATTACATGGAAGTAGTGTTGCAGATGTTCTCATTCCCCCCCCCCCCGAAAACTGTATCAGTTGTTT